>JAEQBH010002371.1:0-155340 GCA_016808115.1 Tetrastigma voinierianum
AATATTTCTAATAGTTTAGTTGATAAAATTATACCCGACTTATTATATTTAATTTTTCAAAATATGTAATACAATTTATATGAGTTATTAAACCAAAGTATGAAGAATGGTATGAAATATAAAATGATGAAATAATAAACACCTTACTGTCGTTATTTGCTGTGCGATTTTGAAGTTAAATGCAATTATCGATCGTATAGTTAGCGGTTTTGGCAAAATCGATTAATTATCACTATCAAAAACAATGATATTACATTAATTTAGTCATTATTTTGATATTCAAACTAACTTAATAATTTTTTTCCATCACATTATTTAAAGTCTAAAAACTCTTGGAAGTGGTGCATTTTGGCATTGCAACAAAACATATGATTGGTGAAATCATTCGATTAACCGACTCATTTTTTGAATAACTACATTGTGACTCTAAAAGATTCAAAGGCATCAGCTTTTAGTAGAAGCAGTAACAAAAGAAATTGTAATCTTTTTTCTTGTTTCAACCTTCATTTCACCTGTACAGAAAATTACGTGTGTTTATTTTTTGTCCAATAAAAAAAAGTTAAAATATTTCTTTTATATCCAACTCAATAAATTATTGATATTACTATATATAAATAAAATGACATTACATAATAATTTTGATTTAAATCAATATATTATTTTAATAAAGTAAAAAAGTAATGTTTGACTCTTTGTATTTAATTAAAAATAATCTATTAATATAAGAATTATAATAATTTTATCATCGATAATGAATTAGTGAAATCATTATGCTAATTTTAATTAAGTAAAGAAGTTATTTTCAAGCGTAAAAAAAAAAACTTATTTCAAATGTGGGTACAAAAACGATCCTGACATTTTTAGAAAAAATCACCAACTATTTTTTTTAGAGCTTTTAGCGATTTGCTTTACTCCCATACTTTTCTCACAACTTTTTGCTTTTTGCCACAACCGATTTCACCGCCTAATCATGGTGGTCGAAAGAGGTCCCTACGATAATGATTCCTTTGAACATTGGCTGCGGTGTGGTAAATCATATTCAAAACGAGATTAGTCCTTCTTGTCTGAACCAATGCGTGCGGTCGCATTTTCGCGAGGCAATGATCGGCGAATATGGCGGAGGCACTGCTCGACCGCTTCCAGCTTCTATTCGAGAGGTTGGCCCGAGAGATTAGCTAACTTCATTCTTCGACGGGCTTAGCGTGACTCCTTAGCGACTTGAAGATGAAATTCTTAGTTGTTCTCAATGATGCGGGGTGGAAAGCGATTTTCAAAAGAGCAGAATCAAAGCGTTGGTTGATCCGGGTTAAGGATCTTTGTGTATGATCTTAGAGGATGCGGTGGGCTGAGATCGCTCTGAAGCGCTTTGCGCCGCGGATCGAAGCATTTGCGGACTCTGGTGGCTCGGAGCTCATCGGAGACAGGTTCTCGGCTGGGTATTGGAGCTCCATATGCTACTCAAGGATGGAGTCGGGGTGAAGAAGATGATCGCTAGACTTGAAGCTATTGCTGAAAAGATGGACTTGGCACGAAAGAAGGTGAGGCGGAGAAGCCTCAGTCAACACCATCCACTTCTTTGGTGGATGAGTCCTCTGTCTATCTGGAAGGGGACAGTATTAAAGGAGATGGTGCAGTGGTTTGCTTTTTGATCCACAGCACCTGAGAAGATCGGGCGTGGAGGGAGGACATTACCATAGGTGATCATGTAGATGTGATGCGCATGGTCGTGGGAGCGCCGACGAGACCACACTCGCTCAGCTTCTCTACAACGATGACAAAGTGAAGGAACACTTCCACATGAAAGCATGGCTTTGTGTTTCCACCGAGTTTCATCTTTTCAGGGTAACCAAATCAATTCTTATGGCTATTGGTTGCCAACCTAATAGAGATAGTAGCCTCTCGATATGCTTAATGAGAAACCGAGAGAGCCTTGTTAACAAGAATTTCTTCTTGTTCTTGATGGCCGTTTGGAAGGTGGAATCTCTTGGCCAGGAGAGTTAGGAGCATATGACTAGCTCTTGGGTGCGGCACATGGAAGCAAGATTGTTGTGACCAGTCGCGATGACTCTGTTGCAAATACCATGGGTGCAATCTGCACTCATCGTTTGGGAGAATTAAGCCCTCAACATTGTTGGACCCTATTTGAAAAGAATGCACTTCAAGATAGAGACTCTAAATCACACCTTGAGCTTGAACCCATTGGCAGACAGATTGTTGATAAGTGCCGAGGATTGCCTTTGGCTGTCAAATCACTTGGGCATCTCCTACGCTCTAAGGTCGAGAAAAGAGAATGGGAGGATGTGTTGGATAGTGAAATATGGCATATGCAAATTCTTTCTGGAATTCTTCCATCTTTGATATTGAGCTATCATCATCTTTCCCCCACGAAGCGTTGTTTTGCTTATTGTTGTATTTTCCCCCAAGACACCAATTCAACAAGAGGAGTTGATCTTATTATGGATAGCGAAGGCCTTTTGCATCCGCAACAAAACCTGCGAAGAAAGAGGCGAAAAGATAGGTGAGTTATATTTTAATGAGCTTAAGCTAGAATCTTTTTCCAAAAATCTATTACAAGAGAAGAATCATGCTTTGTGATGCATGATCTAATACATGAATTGGCTCAACACGTGTTTGGAGATTTTTGTATCCGAGTGGACAATGGTGATAAGGTAAAAAAGGTATATGAGAAAGCTCGCCACTTTCTAAACTTTCAAGGTAATCATCACCCTTATGTTGCATTTAACAAGTTTGATGCTTTTGTTAAAGCTAAATCTATGCGAACATTTTTAGATGTGAAGCCATTATATCGTCAGCCATTTTATCTACTGAGCAAAAGAGTTTTACAAGATATATTACCAAACATGAAGTGTTTGCGCGTGTTGTCATTGCGTGAATATAAAATAAGGGATTTACTGAAATACATGAAGCGATTTAGGCGCATTTGTGTTACTTAGTTTATCTTGTACATCCATTAAAATATTACTTGAATCGAGTTTATTTGTTTGTAATCTACAAACCATGATATTGAGAGGATGTAAAGATCTTATTGAATTACCTTGAGGATGGGAAATTGATTAATTGCGTTATCTTGATCTTTACAGATGTGATTCATTGAAAGGAATGTCAACTCATGGTATTGTGATTAAAAATTCTGAGACCGTTGACTCGTTTGTTGTAGCCCAAAAGAGTGGATCGAGGAATGCAAAATTGAGAGAGCTTTCGGAGGTCGAAGAGAACACTTCATATTTGAAGCGTGAAGAATGTTTTGAGTGTCAGCGATGCATTCTGAGCTAATATGAGAGGGGTAAAGTCGACTTGATGAGTTAATCTTGAATTTAGGGAATCGAAGTTTGGCGTACAAATGGTTTTAGGTATTATACATGACATGATCTTTACTGGCTAGTTGATATATAAACCAGTTTACAACCTCATCCAAAAAATTTAAAGCGACTCTCCATTACAAAAATATCGGTGTAAGATTTCCAAATTGGTTTGGAGATCCTTAGGTCTTGAATAATCTCATTATTCACTTGCTGGGTTAGGGGGTTGTAGAATTGCTTGACATTGCCACCAGTTGGACAGCTAACCCATCTTAAATGTCTAGAAATCTCAAGCATGGCTAGAGTAGAGCATGTGGGTAGTGAGTTTTATGGGACTGCTTTCTTTCCATCCCTAGAAAAACTATCACTCAAGGATATGCCTAATTGGGAGAAATGGTTATATTGTGCAGAATTATTCCCTCATCTTGAAAAGCTTTTATCTGAAAGTGTCCCAGACTTCTTGGGAAATTACGAACATCTTATTGGAGGAACTTGAAATTGATGCATGTCCTCATTGCTTGAGGCTTGGCCAATTTGTTCCACGCCACTTGTAAGATAGAAGGATGGTGGATTTTCAGTGGCGCAGTGCAAATGCTAGATTATGACTTCACGGCTCGCAGAGCTTGAGTGGGGGATTTCGGGGACGTGTGCCGGTGGAAACGACCCGAGGGCTCCACACCGACTCTCAATCAAGAGGATGTGATTATGTGGGTCTCTCTTGGGGAAATCTTGCAAACCGACATACATGATACGCGATCCATGATTGTAGTTTTTCTAGATCCCTGCAAAAGGTTGGTTTACCCACTACATTGAAACTAATAACAATCTCCAGGTGTTCAAAATTAGAGTTTCTCCTACCAGAGTTGTTTAGATGCCATCTCCCAGTCCTTGAAAGGTTAAACATCCGTGAAGGTGTTATGGATGATTCTCGCCCGTTATTCTTGTCATTAGGCATCTTTCCCAAGTTGAGTGTTTTCCGGATCGAGGGTCTTAAGGGGCTTGAGAAGCTCTCCATTTCAATTTCAGAGGGTGATCTCACATCTTTACATGAGTTGTGTCTAGAAGATATCCCAAATCTTGAGACTATCGAATTAGGCTCTCTTGTTTTACGGTATTTTGCTATCAATGGTTGCTCCAAGCTCAAGTCGTTGGCACTCACACACTCATGCGCCAGAGGTCTTCACGTTTATTGTATTGTCGGGGTGATGTTTGAAATTTTGCCTTCCAAGCGAGGTACTCGAGTGGGAATGCCACACAGCGGCGCGAGGTGGAGTGGGGTTTGCGAGATCTTGACCTCTCTAAGCGGTTGGGAATAGATGGTGGATGTGAAGACATGGAGTTATTTCCTAAAGAGTTTCTACTGCCCTCTTCTCTCATGTCCCTTTCAATCCGTAACTTTCCAAATCTGAAGTCTCTTCACAGCGGGGGGCTGCAACAACCCACCTCTCTTGAGATATTGTATATCTTAAAGTGCCCTAAGCTCCAATTCTTGACAGAAGCGAGTCTTCAACACCTCATCTCTCTCGAGCATTTGGTAATCTTAGGGTGTCCAATGCTCCAATCCTTGGCAAAAGAGGGTCTTCAACACCTCATCTCTCTCAAGTGTTTGGAAATCTTAGATTGTCCAATGCTCCGATCCTTGGCAAAAGAGGGTCTTCAACACCTCACCTCTCTTCAAACATTGTACATCACAGATTGCCCAAAGCTCAAATATTTAACAAAACAGAGACTTCCACCCTCCCTCTCTTATGTGAGTGTCAATAACTGTCCTTTATTGGAAAAACGATGTCAACTTGAGAAAGGGGAAGAATGGCCTTATATATCTCACGTTCCAGAAGTACTGCTTAATTCTGTGCTACTTTAGTCAAAGGTAATTCTTTTTCTCACAGCTTCAACCCAAGAATAAATATTGAACGTATTTTCATACTCTGTTTTTCATAAATTAAATGCACCATCAATAGCTATTGAAAACTTAAGACAAAATAAAGAAAAAACATGCATATTTTGTTTTTCTTTTCCATGTTCTCGGTTTATTTCTTACATACAGGGCGCATAACCACTCTAGTAAGCATTCTAGTTAGCTGCTTTTATTAGTAAGTACAAATTGCTTTGGCTTTTCTTCCTCGATATACCTAGTACGAGGTTATAATCACATATATTGATTCCTTATTTTATTTGTCTTGTTTTATATGATCTGGACAATAAATACATAAACTTGTTTCAACTTGAACTTCAATGCTTTTAAAATAAGTTTGGTCACAATTTCATGCGATTTTGATTAAAAGTGATTTAATGAGAAGTAACATGTTTGACTTATGAATTTCTTAACATCTAAAACCTTTTGGTTTCCTCAAAGCTTAAATTAATTCTATTAGATTTCGATTTTCTTCAATTTTCCCACGAAACAAAATAACAAAACCAGTTTACAATTTTTCTCTATTTTTTCCAAAATTTTCAAAGAATCAAATAATTGATAACTTGCTAGTTTACCCTCAAAAAAAAATGATAACTTTAATACATTATTAAGTTAAAGTTTTATTTATTTTTAGTCTTTCCTATCTCATTTAAGAAAAAAGGGAATTGTAAGTGCTAAATTTATAAAACAAAACTAATCATCATTTTTTTAAAACTCCTCCCGATGTTTGGGATGAGCATCGAAGATTTTTCATAAGAAATAAAGTTGAGATATAAGCGTGGAAGGCGGGGTAATGTATGACAGCAATTTTATACTGATGTATTTTAGTTGTGAGGTCATTTTAGAATATATGTGAAGAGGATTTTATGACCGTGAATTAGTAAAAAAATTTACAGTTGTTCAAAGCTTTTACGTGCGGAAGCGGTTAGGCTCTCGATTTTCGGGAAGTGGAATCGAGAAGAAGGATAGATTATTCAAGTTTTGGGAGGGTTTTGCCAATGGAGGAAGGGGGATTCACAGGTGCTTTCAAACCATGACAATTGATGCTAATTGCTTTATTCGAAGAATTAAAAAAGGTAGAAAGGTTCATCTCCCTACAATTATCTCTCTTAAAATTTTGATACTTAACTAATGCACCACAGGTTAGAATTCCCCATGATTATGGTAATGGTTACAAAGCGAAATCCTCACGAAGTGTGATCCATGGCATTGCTTTTTCTGCGAGAATTTGTAATTAGCTTCAAGCAGTGAAGGAGCAGGCGGGGAACTCAATGGATAAAATTCAATTCCCAGCCCAGTGTCCATGGCGAGGATTTCTCACGAGGTTACTTAATACATGATAGCAAATTACGTTTACAACGCTTTGAATGGTGGTTTCTTATATAATGATGTTGTTTTACTAGGCGAAATTAGGTGAATTCCCTTACTAATTCTTATCTTTAGAAGGGCTTACATATATATATATATATAAACTTTTAGTGTTTCATTGATGAATTTTTAGTACGAGTTTTCCAGGTGAAGAGGTGGAGGAGGGAGATTCTTTGGGTCTTGAAGTATTGTTGTTCACTCCTACGTGAAGAACAAAAAGCTGCCAGTGAAGGTTCATCTCATAGATTTATCTTCGAACATTCCCAAATATAATTTACTCATCAGGTTGGGCTCCTAAAGTTCTAGCAATGGTTAGTTAGCAAAGCCCTCATCCAGAATTTAAGGCCTTGTCATTTAGTTCTTCTCTCCAGTGAATAGGATTCATTTATTCGTTTAATCGATTGATGACATATGGGTTCTTTTCTGTTAAATGTCAACTTGTAAAAGTGAGTTTTGATTCCAAGGATCAGTTCCAGGCTTGTTTCCATCAAAACTAGCCCAAATTATGATACTCTTTGTTACCCTGCTTCTTAGAGTATGCTGCAGCCGCCATGGCAAAGTTAACAATCACACCTCAAGCGTGCGGCAGTTTTGAGCGAGGTGGCTAAATGTGACGGTTTGAAGGAAACAGCGATGAATCTGTTGCTGAGATTGAACCACTGGTGTTGGCGATGCTTCGTGGTGTGTTAAAGTTAGTTGCTCATGAAGCTTTCCGCATTGAAATGCAATTTTTTTTTGTGAAAGAATCTGAGCTAGTGTTATGTTACGAGAGAGCTTTATGTCTGATGCATGATACGTTATTTTGTCTCTCCATGTAGGTACACAAGTTCTGGGCACCTCCCAGATAAGAGCCATTGCCATTTGTCGCGCAGAAAGCTCATACCTGAGTCGGTGTTCACCGTCCCTCTGCTATGAGTGTCGAGCCCGATCTATTGGAAAAATAAAGAGATAGAATTCTTGTCTTCCGATTTAATCAAAGTCTCAATCAGCCAATGTACGGTCGAGGTAATTCTATTTCTTACAGGCTTGACCCGGAAATTAATATTGCACACATTTCGTGCTCACATTTTGATTTGGCGGTTTGCTTAAATTAAATGAACCATTTATAAATTATTTTAACATTAAGAAGATAAAGTAAAAACATGGATATTTTGTTTTTCTTTTCCATGTTCTCGGTTTATTTCTTATCTGGGGCATATAAAACAACTACATTGAACATTACAGTAAAGGCGCATGTTAGTAAGTGCAAAATTGCTTTGGCTATCTTATCGATTTACCAAATTACAGTTTATAATCACATACATTGATTCCATATTTTATCAATCGCTTTGTTCTATATCATCTTATGGACAATTCATATATTTAAACTTATTTACAAATTGAACTTCAATGCTTTTAAAATATGTTTGTTCACAATTTCGTAATGTTTGATTAAACTCATTTAATGAGGAAGTAAGCGAGGGTTAACTTATGAATTTCCGACATCTAAAATCTTTTTGAGACCACATTGGAGCGATGTTGACAAACTCGAGAAGAATGACTAGGACAATCGGCTACTCAATCTGGCCCGGATAGAGTTTGCTTTCTAACTTATTTTGTGAGGTTCTATCATCCTTGGCACTTTTGGTCATAAGAGATCAGAATAGGTAAAAAAGCAAAACAAAAAGGGATGTATAACTTAATGGGCTTAATTGGTTATGTTTAATCCATGAAAATCTTTTATCATATTTCATTTGTATTCTTACATGAATGCCTTCCTTATCATTTTTAAATCGAGAGCCACAGTTTGTTTACGATAGATGAGCGATGTTGTGGCATCATAAAAGAAAAAAAATTTCTACTACAAATGGAAAATCTAACCTACAATTCTGGCGTCTTTTAGGTGATTTCTTACGTGACTATGGAAAAACTACAATTCCAAATGTCATAATTTTATGTGAAGCATTCTATTGTACTGAATTTATTCAAATTCTTTAATTGTTTTAACTCTTTTTTGGTTCAGCCTGCACTGATGAGGAGTCCATGTAAAAAAAATTGGCTCTATTGTGTACTAACCAATTAGAACTTTTCACAATAAGGTAAACAATAGACATAAATCTCTATTGAGATAGTTGATGTGCTTGTTTCTATGTCAATTTTGATGTAGTTTTCTTCTTGTTTTTAGCTTTTCTTAGGTCTTGATCCCAAACAATGGTACTCAAGTGGTGTAAGATAGAAGGATGGATTCTTCATTGAGGTTGTATGTTACTGTTTTTAGAAAATTATTAGACAAATGAGTTTTTGAACTGCCTATGGTTATTTTTTACTTTTTTTTTTCCATGTTTAATCATAGATCGAAATGCATTAGCCAGACAACTGAATGGTGGTTTGTTATCTAACAGAGACTATGGGTGACCTCTCACCAATTCTTATTTACAAAAGGGCTTCTATATATAAACTTTTGGCGCTTCATTGATGCTTTTAATCTTTGTGCAGAAGCCATCTAAAGCCTGGGCCATGGAATAAGCTCAAGCCTTTCCGTGCAGAGCAGCTGGACGCAGAAATTTTTAATTTGTAAATATCCAAAGGTATTTCCTTTTCCTTGTTGATTAATAGTTGTTGACATGTTGATTATCCTATTATTCACTTTTGTCTCCCTTCACGAAATTTATTATTTCAATGTCGTGAAAGATGTGAAACCCTATCGATCTCAAGCAGGCTCCATTAATGTGTTAGACTGTTCCCATTTGTGATGAATGGCAATGTTTATGGATTGAAACTGCACAAGTCTCTGTTGTTGGGGTTTCTCAAATTAATGTTAATACTTCAAACAATTAATATGTTTAATTCATTTATGCATGCATTAACCAATTGAAGGGATTTGAATCATTTTTATTAAATATATATCCTATCTACTTGTGTGAGTTCTGGTTTCAACAGCATCATTTTCAGCTTTATATATTGGATGATGACAGATCATAGGCATAGCCATTGTGCCATGTCTTTGAATCCGACCTTTAACTGTTGGATAGGATCTTTAGCCATTAACATGCATGATTTGAATCTATTATTAAAATAAGTGAATTCTACTTGTCCAAGAATCTTAATTTAGTCTATAGATGAAGTGCTTAGAATTAAGAAATTTAGTTTCTTTTACACTGGTTTTTCCAATATTCTTGGTTGGAAGTTGATGAGATTCTTCGTTAAAAACCAGTTTGATGTTCAAGAATCGGTCCACAAGGAACATTTGTTCAAACCGAAAGCACAATAATTTTATGGTCCCAGAAATATAGAGCTACTGGCTATTGGCTGCAGAAAAGTGAAAAGTGAAAATTCTCTAACGACTGACACCATTGGAGAGATAAACTTTTTTCTTCCTAAAATTTGAGTTTTAATTTTTTTCAATAGCGGTTTCTTTCATACCGACCGGGTTTGTCTTTATTTTTCGTGTTTTTATCGGCCGTAATTCCATTGTGATTTGTTTCATCGCTCATCGCAACCTGCTGCAATGGGTAGTTGTGTTATCGACTCGCTAGTTTTTTTCGTGAGCTCCTTTATTAGCGTCAGATGGTAAAATTCGATGTGACAAAGTCATCATATCAAATCATATTTGTCAGTATAATACAAATCTAAAATCTTAGGTATTATAGGCATTTTTTGGTTTATCAAATATGTAGGTCTTGAATCGATCATTTTTAGCACTTTTGGTTCTAAGTTTTTAGAACTGTTGATTCAATTGTATTATTAACCTAAATCAATAAATTTATCTCTTTCAAAAAAAGTGAAAATGAAAGGAAAAAAGAAGATAAAATTACTAGTTCAATAAGCAGGAGTTAGTTTAACATTTCAAGAAATAATTGGTAATTCCTGATTTTTCAATGTTAAGGGATGATAGCAAAATTAGTAATGGGGTCCTCCTTTGGAATTGATTATTACTTTAATATTTGTTACGTGACTATGGAAAAACATGTAGGATAGCAAATGGGCTTATTTCTTCACACACATTTTAGAAGTAGGATCACTTGAAAACTACAATTCCAAATGTAATAATTTTATAGCTGAAGCATTCTATTGTACTAGATTTATTCAAATTCTTTAATTGTTTTTAACTTCTTTTTTGATTCAGCGGCACACTTGCTTGATGAAGTCCATGTAAAAAAATCAGCTCTATTGTCTGCTAACCAAGTAGAACTCTTCACAATAAGGTAAACAATAGACATAATTCTCTATTGAGATAGTTGATGCGCTTGTTTACGTGTCAATTTTGATGTAGTTTTTCTTCTTGTTTAACTTTTCATAGGTCTTGAGCCCGAACATTGGTACTCAAGTGGTGTAAGAAAGAGGGATGGATTCTTCATCGAGGTTGTTTTGTTCTTTTGTTTTTAAATTATTAGACAAATGAGTTTTGAGCGCCTATGGCTATTTTTACTTTTTTTTTTTCCATGTCTAATCATAGATCTAAATACATTTGCCGGACAGCCAGAATGGTGGTTTGTTATCTATAACGAGGAGACCATGGGTGAGCTACGGCACTAATTCTTATTTACAAAGGGCTTCTATATATAAACTTTTAATGTAGCTTCATTGATGCTTTTAATCTTTGTCAGAAAGATAAAAGTTTATAAACCATCTAAAGCTTCCGAGCCATGGAACCAAAGCTCAAGCGGATTAAATGCGGCTTATTTACGGATGCTGAAATTTTCGACCGTAAATATCCAAAAGGTATTTCCTTTTCCTTGTTGAATAATAGTTGTTGACATTTTTGATTATCTGTTATTCACTTTTGTCTCCCAGCTACCTGACTAATTATTTTGAAGTCATTGAAGATGCGAGCCACTGTCGATCTCAAGCGAGCTCAGGAAATGTGTTAGGCTTGTTCTCATTGATCACCTAAGTCAAAATGCACATTCCATCCAAGGAGGCTGTGGAATGTGGGTGCCGAATCTGTTAGGGTGCGACCAAAGTCCCACATGGGTTAGAGATGGAAAATTATGAATTACATAAGTATGGACAATATCCAATTGGTATAGACCTTTTCGAGTTGGGCCCAAAAACAAGCCACTAGGTAACTGATCCCAAGATTGAGACAATATCATACCGAATAAAACACTTCAGGTAAGTAAGCGGACACTTAACTCTCTTTGTTTGATAATTGATACACTCATTTATGTGTCAATTTTAATGTTCTTTTCTAAGATTTGTTTTTCCATGCTTGTTATTAAAAAATTAGTAGTCGAGGAGTTTTTGAAATCAATGAACTGTCTTTGGCTGTTGTTTTGGATTTTCAATGAATTGAAAAAGTGGAGATCGATAAATTTTTCCAGTTCCTAACATGCCTTTTCATGTATTTTTACTAGATCCAAATGCTTTACTTGGATAATTGAATGGCGGTTTATTCAACTGATGTTGTTTTACTTGATCATGGGTGAGCTCTCTTATCTATTCTTCATCTTCAAGAGAGATTCCATAGTAGTCTTCTTACTCCATCAAATTTTAATTGATTCATTTATTGTTATTATAGGATAAATGAAAACTCTACCCTTGCATCGGTAATTGAGAAGCATCTAAAGCCCGGGCCACGGAATCATAAGCTCAAGCCATTGTAATTGTCTGAAGTTTTCATTTTAAAATATCTGAATGTAAATTCCTTTTCCTTGCTGATTGATAGCAGCTAAACATTTTCCACTTTTAAAGAAGCAAAAAAAGATTCTATTCGAACAAGATCTTATCCTTCCATGTCACTTGCAGGGCCCCAGGTCACCTTTCCATGACTTGATGTCATTAAAGTTTCCAATCCCCATCATCATCAGCCAGAGCTTAAGGAGTCTTCTACTATTGATCACCCTAGTTCAAAATGCGTTTCATTCAAGGAAGAGGAAATAGAAGAACATGGTAGTTCTTTAGATTTTTCAGCTTCTAGGTCTCATGCTGCATGTGAGATCAACACAAGCTAATAAGCCACAGTCTAGCCCCCCGAGGTAGGAAATGGATGAAAACATGGATTTTGATTTTGAGCAAGGCTTGCTTGACGCATATTCTGATTGATATCATTAATACTCAATTTAATCCTGATGATTTTCTTGATTGGGAAGGTGAATTTTCCAAGGAAGTGAAATATGAGGAAAGAATAGATAGTTCAGATTTTGGTGGAGTTTTCCCAGAGGAGGAATTAGAGGAAGGTGAAATTCCTGGGTGCTGAAGGTGAATGATCATTGCTGGGTGCTGGAAGTGAAGGATGATCTCCTTAGAACTGTGTCTCTGAACATGAAGTGTTCAGTCTTCAATTCTCTGTGCATGGAAGTGGCTGGCTGGCATTGTAGCAAAAACATGTCATTTCAATGAAGTCATTCAATTGATTCCACCATTTTTTGGTCCTTCTCTTTCATACTCAATTGCTTAATTTGTTTTGCTTGCCTCTGCCTGAACACTGCTTTGCTGCTCATATCACTAGTCTTTGTCTTCCATAGCTCTTAGCCTCCATAGAGAACAAGCTGTCAATTGATGGTATGCTCAACATTTGCAGCCCAAATGGCAAGAGGAATACTTTTTTTTTCAGGTCATTACTACATTAGAAATTACTCATTTTTAATTAAAAAAATCTTATATGACAACTTTCACTGGTATAGTTGTCCCTTACAAATGCCGAACTCATTTTAATGCTTTGTTTTGATCTAATAGTTTGCATAAATTAATGAACCGTTTATAACTATTGAAAAATTAAGAAACAATAAAGTAACAAGATGAATATTTTTTTTTCATTTTCTCCGTTTATTTCTTATGTACAGAGCTGAGAGCACATAACAACTCTAGGACGTATTCCATTTCCTGTTTCCCTTAAATTTCTAGAGCCAAAATAATTGATAATTTTAGTACTTAAGTTTACTTTATATTAATTTTTACTCTTTCAATTCTCATTTAAGAAGAAAGGAAATTGCATGAGCTAAATTTATGGAGTGAAGTAATAATCATTTTTGCTTTTTTCTTTTCCCAATCCTCTTAGTGTTTCACGATGAGCATAAAAGATTTCTTAAAACAAATAAAGTTTTAGTTATTAGATGTTTAGAATATATGTGAAGGATTTTATGATACTGATTTTGTCAAAAGTTTTTAGATTGTTCAAGCCTTTCTTTGCAGAGCAGCTGGGCTCTGTCATGTTTAGAATATATGTGAAGGGAGATTCTTGGGTGCTCAACAATTGATGCTCATCGATCTTTTCAAGAAGGAATAAAAAAACTCAAGGTAGAAGGTTCATCTCCCTTCAATCATCTGAAAATTCTGATATTTAACTAAATGCACCTGTGTTGAACTCTTACCAAACAGTGAACATAGAATAATTCGACATACTTTCTCAAAAGGCATTTGGATTCTTTTCTGTTCAATATCTATTTGAGTATGCTATTTTTTTCCAGGATCAATTTCAGCCATTCAAAAGTGAGAGGAAAAGCTGAAAGTTGAAGATATCATGCATAAAAGCAGAGGAATTTCTTCCTTTTCTAGTCCTAGACATGGGAGTTGTTCAGTAGTGAACATATAAATGAGAAGGTAGACATTTGGTTTATTTAATTGTACTTTATTTTTTCTTCAATAGGTCTAGGATATGATTTTCTTGTCTGAAGTTTCCTGCACTTTTCAATACAACCAAAACCTGAATTTTTATTTTGTACTTATTCAGCATGTGTCTAATAGGTTTCTTCTCATAACAACATTGAGAAAAGACTGAAGCAACAGACAGGGAACTTCAGCAAGGAAAATTTAATTTCCCTGGCCCAGGCTATCCATGGCTGGTTTTTTCTGAGGTGCCCATACAACATGAGGTTTTGGAACACAGAGTTATGCAGCCACCCTGCTGTCAGTGCTAATATTCTAGAACCCCTGTTGGAGGAAATAATGCCCAAGTATTTGGAGACTCAGAAGAATGAGGGCAAGCTGGCTACTCAACTTACTGGATGGACTGGTTTCTAACTTATTTGGTGACATTATATCATCCTTGGCCTTCTGGTCATAAGAGATGATGATATCTACAAGAAAGCAAAACAAGAAGGATGCTTGCATTTTCTAGTTTGTTATGCCATTGCTATGGGGTGTTTCCCTTATGCAATGGAGCACAACATCTAAATGGTGGCTTGTTATCTAACAGATGTTGTTTTACAAGACCATGGGTGAGCTTTCTTACTAATTCTTATATTTAGAAAGGCTTCTATATATATATATATATATATATATATATAAACTTTCAGTGTTTCATTGATGATTTTTTGGTACGAGTTTTACTAGTGATTGAATTGGAGGGAGATTCCTGGGTGCTGGACTAGTGATATTCCTTACTGTTCTCTCCGTTTCTTCCATTTTTTTCTTCATTCATTCAATGCAAAACTATAAAGCAGTTTCAGATTTGATTTCCTGGGTTATCTTTTGCTTGCTAATTGCTGTTGAGTGTGAACTGTGAGTGTGTGGGTGTATCACTTTCCCAGTCAAATCTGGAATTTTTGGTGAAAAAATCATCAAGTAATCATTCTGACGGCATTCTTCATGTAGCTACGCAAATCCTTGGGCATAGACATATACACCAGAAGTCAGTGTTCACCCTCATGGTAGTAACCCAGCAGGTCCTAGATTCTTATTAGGCTTTCCCTGAGGTGCCCAAACAAATACATTAGGACCACAAATGGCCACCACAATAAAATGAGTTTGAATAAACATATATAGAATTAATTTATTAAGCTTAAACCTATTTTATTTTCCTCTAAATTTTCTTTCCTTCACTCTTTTCCTTTTGTATTTTTTTCTCTCTATTTTATTTCCTTAGTGCTTTCCGGTTCCAAACAGAGACTAGAGGTGCGATATCAATATCTTGGAGTAGCAGCACCTCTGTTATGTTAATTTATACATGGTATTGTCATTTTGTTCCTCTCCAGAGTCCAGTTTCAACTTCCTCTTCTTCCAAAATTTTGTTTTCAATTCAAACAGTGAATATGATTAATTCATTTATACTTTAAACAATCAAAGGGATTTGGATTCTTTTCTGTTAAACATCTATTAGTGAATGCTATTTTTTATTCCAGGATCATTTCAGCTTTCAAAAGTGAAGGAAAAGCTGAAGTTGAAGATATCATGCATGAAGCAGGAATTTCTTCCTTTTCTTGTCCTAGACAGAGTTATTTCAGGAGGAACATTATAAATGAGAAGGTAGACATTTTGTTCAGTCAGTTGTACTTTATTTTTGTTCAACGAGTTCAGGATATGATTTGTTTTTCACTTTTTCCTGAAGTTTCTTGTGCTTTCCAATATTTTTTTTTGTACCCATTCATGTCTCTGATAGGTTTTCTTCTCATAACAGCATAAAGAAAAGATTGAAGCAACAGACAGGGAACTCAAGCAAAGAAAATTTAATTCCCCTGGCCCAGACTATCCATGGCAGGCTTTCTCTGAGGTGATCACACAAACAAATAACAAGTCTGTAAGCAACATTGATGTTCATTGCTCTGTTCAATGTTCAAGAACAGAAAAATGTAAATGTAAGTAGAAGGTTCTTCATCTCTATAGAATTATCTTCTCAGCGTTCTGAAATATAACTTATGCATCCGGTTGGGCTGAAGGTTCTTGTAATGGTTAGAAAGCAAAGCTCAGAAGGTTCATTCCAATATAATTTATTTCCAGAAGTCCAGAGTCAAAATTTCATTGAATAGGATTCATTTACGCTTTTAATCGATTGAAGAGATATGAATCCTTTTGCTGTTAAATGTATAGGCTAGAATATGTTCCTGAAATCCTCTGTTTTGGATCTATATATGTTGTACTGTACTCTAAAGGAAATACAGGAAAAAAAGAGAAAGGAACTCCCAATTTGATATGGTATGAGAGACTGGTTTGACAGGAAGTCTTGGGTTCGAGCTATCTCACTGTAATTTATTCCTCATCTGTTTATTTGAAAGTTCATAAATGACTATTTGGTTTGTTTGATTCTCCACATGCGGGTATGGGATCGCACATGAGAGAGGGTGTTGAGAAACATGATATTCATATTAAACTAAAATCCTACAAGTTTAAGCTTTTAGGAGAATTAATCGCTTAATACTTAGTGCACTGGACTTCAATATCTTGATTGGGGCGGTTATGGGAAAAGCAGTTTGATCCAACCTCCCTCCAATTTGAAAGAGCTAGTGGCGTTTGTTTTTTGTTTTTTTTACTTAATATTAAACATAACTTTTGTTTTGAATAGGATTAAGTATCTAGTCGTTTGTTTTTTCTAAAAAAAAAAAAAATCAGCTTTTTAATTTTTATCCAAATTTTAAAACAATAAATTTTAAAATAAAAATTTAAAATTTTTATGTTTTATTTAATTAAAATGAAAATGATAGTTTTAATTGAATCATAAAGAATATGATTTTCTTATAGTATATTTATCTAGTTTTTTTCTTTATAGAGAAAAACATTAAGAAGTTAAATATTTTTATTTTTTTTATTTCGTAAAAAGTATAAAAAAATTAAAAAAATTAAAAAATAAACTGAATGCTAAAAGCTATTCGACTTTCAGCAAAAACCAAAAAATAAACACCACCCTAATTCTTCACTGATGGTATCATATGCTCCTCAACATTTGCAGCCCATATACCAAGAATGAATAAACTTTTTTCGAGAATAAGAAATTCCTCATTTTAATTTAAAAAAATCTAAGGAATAAACCAAAAAGAAGATATATATGCTTTTCGGCTTTGCATTTTGCTTTTACTTTCCTTATGGGCTACACCACAGCCATATATAATTCCTTGAGAATCAATCAATGATGTAATATATATACATATTATTAAATAATGAATCATAGTATTAGTTAATCATATATAATTATTTTTAAAATCATTGGTGTAGGGACCTTGATCGTCGGATCCCTTGTGCATAAACAATGCAACCCGAACCTGTAAAATACCGACTATGCTATCCGATGATTAAGTTAGCACAAGATGAAGAAGAAGCAGAGAGGTCTCACAGTTAGAATTACATACCTTTACTTAGTAGGGATCTTCACGATTTATAGGCGTGGTTGATGAATCTCCTCCTACCTTTTGGGATAAAATCTCATATTCTTCTTATTTTAGAAAATATATTTTTTCTTATCAAAGATTATTCGTCCAGGAATAAGGGATTTGAAAGCTGATAAATATCTTTGTGTATTTTTTGTCTTCTGTCTGATTTATCCATAACGAACTTCTTATATGTAGTAGGATAGTCGGTGGAGACTTAAAATCCATGACCAGACGGTCTGAAGCAGAATGATCTTTGAAAGTTGCCCTTAACTTGTCTTTCTCATCATTTTACAGCCATAAGAAATTCCTCATTTTAATTAAAAAAAAATCTAAGGAATAAACTTTAAAAAAAGATATATATCTCCTTTTCGACTGCATTTTGCTTTACTTTCCTTAGAATACCTACAATATAATTCCTTAGGAATTAATTATGCTAATATATATCTATATTATTATTAAATAATGAATCATAATATTAGTTAATTATATATAATTATTTTTAATAGTGAATCATAGTTTATGTGAAAATATCAATCAATTCTAAAATAATAATTATAAGCATTATAATTATGAAAATAACAATATTGATAAAAAAATTCATGATTAGATTTAATTATACTAGGAATAATAATGTTAAAACATATATTTTTGAATAAACATAGATTTAATTCATGACCCTTTGAACCCCGAGGTGCGCGTAAGCTGGCCCGGACACCCTCGTTATCAAAAAAAAAAAAAAAAGAAAGAAAGAGGAAAGAAAAGAATAAAATCATTGGAATCTGCTGGGTTGCTTTAATTTCCTTTCTTTTTGAAAGCTTCATACCACCACCATTGATGATTCCCTCCACCATTCTCTAGTGTGGTAAACCAAAACCATTTTTAGTATTCCATACATGGTCGCAAGGCAACGACTAGTAGACGGATGGCGGACGCACTCCTCGGCCGCTTCAAGTTCTATTCGAGAGGTTGGCTTCTCGAGCTCAGTGCTTCATCGGGCGACGAAAGGTTAGCCGGGAACTCCTTAACCACTTGAAGAGGAAATTGGTGGTCGTTATGAATGTGCTTTCGATGATCTGCGAAGGTGAAGCAATTTTCAAGCGATCTAGTGGCGGTGGTTGATCGGGTTAAGAATCTTTGTGTATGATCTGAGGACACCATTGGGCGAGATCCTTCTAGGCGCTTTCTTGTTGCCGGATCTAAGGCTGCTTTGCGGACGCTCCCCAGGCCTGCGGAACTTTTAGGTTTGCAACCCGGTTCTACGATTGGGTTAAAGGCTCATTTCTTCAAGCATGGAGTGCGGGGTGAAAGTAATCCTTTACACTTGAAGCTATTGCTCAAGAAAAAGATGGACTTGGGCTGAAAGAAGGTGGTGGCGAGAAACCTCCGTCAAGATCACCATCCACTTCTTTGGTGGATGAGTCCTTTGTGTACGGAAGGGATGATATTAAGGAGGATATGATGCAGTGGTTGCTTTCGGATAACAAGGACATTAACATAGATGTGATCTGCATAGTCGGCATGGGCGCCGCATGAGGCCACTTTCGCTCGACTTCTCTACAACCATGACAAAGTGAAGGAGCAGGTTCCACATGAAAGCATGGGTTTGTGTTTCGGCTTCAGAGTTTAATCTTGTCGGGGTAACCAAATTGATCTAGAGGCAATCGGTTGTAGACTATTTGATTGCAACGGTTGCTCAAGCGTCTCGACTCAAAGAGGCATTACCTAATAAGAAATTTCTACTTGTTCTTGACGACCTTATGGGATGTGGGTCTCTTAGCGGAGGGTTCGAGAATGCACACGAGCTCGCTCATGTGTGTAGCACGGGAAGCCCGAATTATTTGTGACTAGTCGTGATGAATGCGTCATGAAAACTATGCGTTCAGTGCACTCATCGTCTGGGGAAAATTAAGCCCTCGACATTGTTGGGTGACATTTGAAAAAGATCGCATTTCAAGATAGAGACCCTATTGCGTCGCCGTGAGAAAAACTGAATCCATGACGGAACATATCGTTGATAGAGTTACCAAGGATTGCCTTTAGTAGTTAAATCCATTTGGGATATCTCTGCCTCCTAAGGTCGAAAAAAAGGAATGGGAGGATGTTGGACGGTGAAATATGGCATTTCAAGTGGTTATGGAATTCTTCCATCAGGTGATATTGAGGCTATCGTCATCTTCCCCACCCATGAAGCGTTGTTTTGCTTATTGTTCTATTTTCCCCAAGACCACCAATTCAACAAAAGAGGTTGATCTTATTATGGATGGCAGAAGGCCTTTTGCATCCACGGCAAGCTTATACGAAAGAAGGTAGAAAAGATAGGTGGAAGTTGTATTTTGATGAGTTTTTTTGGCCAGTCTTTTTTCCAAAATCTATTAGAGGAAAAAAAAATCATGCTTTGTGATGCATGATCTATGCATGAATTGGCTCAACATGTGTTTGGAGATTTTTGTATCCGAGTGGACAATGGTGATAAGGTAAAAAAGGTATCTGAGAAGGCTCATCACTTTCTAAACTTTAAAGGTAATCATGACTGTTATGTTGCCTTTAACAATTTTGATGCTTTTGTTAAAGCTAAATCTATGCGAAACATTTTTAGATGTGAAGCCATCATATTCGTTTCCATGTTATCTATTGAGTGAAAGAGTTTTACAAGATATATTACCAAACATGAGGAGTTTGCGCGTAATGTCATTGTGTGAATATCGAATAAGGGATTTGCCTAAATCTATAGGCAATTTGAAGCATTTGTGTTTCTTGGATTTATCTTATACATCCATTAAAATATTACCTGAATCAGTCTGTTGTTTATACAATCTACAAACCATGATATTGAGAGGATGTAAAAGTCTTATTGAATTGCCTTCAAGGATGGGGAAATTGATTAATTTGCGTTATCTTGATCTTTCTATATGTGATTCATTGAAATAAATGTCAACTTATCATGGTATTGGCCAATTAAAAAATTTACAGAGGTTGACTCATTTTGTTGTGGGCCAAAAGAGTGGATCAAGAATCTGGGGAATTTAGGGGAGTTTTGATTAGAGGAACACTTCATGTGTATTTGAATGCAAAGAATGCAATGAGTGTCAACGATGCGATTCTGAGGCTAATATGAAGGGTAGAGTCAACTTGATGAGTTAATCTTGAATTGGGAATCTGGATTTGGCATACAAATAGTTAAGTTATTATACAACAACATGATCTTGCAACTGCGATATACTCGACCAGTTACAACCTCATCCAATTTAAACGACTCTCAGTAAAAAAATTATCCACGGTGTAAGATTTCCAAATTGGTTTGGAGATTCCAGTCTTGAATAATCTCGTGTCCCTTGAGCTTAGGGGTTGTGTGAATTGCTCGACATTGCCACCAGTTGGACAGCTAACCCATCTTAAATATCTAGAAATCTCAAGCATGGCTAGATTAGAGCATGTGGGTAGTGAGTTTCACGGGACTGCTTTCTTTAAATCCCTAGAAAAACTATCATTTAAGGATATGCCTAATTGGGAGAAATGGTTATGTTGTGGAGAATTATTCCCTCGTCTCCAAAAGCTTTCTATGCGAGCGTGTCCCAAACTTACTGGGAAATTACTAGAACATCTTCTTTCATTGGAGGAACTTGAAATTTACGAATGTCCGCATCTGCTTGTGTCTTCGGTCACTTTTCCTGCCATCCGTAACTTGAAGATGGTGGATTTTGGTAAACTGCAATTGCAAATGCTAGATTATGACTTCACGACTCTTGAAACTTCAGAAATTGAAATTTCAGACGTGTCTCAATGGAAGCAACTTCCAGGGGCTCCACACCAGCTCTCAATCAGAGGATGTGATTATGTGGAGTCTCTACTAGAGGAGGAAATCTTGCAAACCAACATACATGATCTGCAGCGATCCATGATTGTAGTTTTTCTAGATCCCTGCAAAAGGTTGGTTTACCCACTACATTGAAACTACTAACAATCTCCACGTGTTCAAAATTAGAGTTTCTCCTACCAGAGTTGTTCAGATGCCATCTCCCAGTCCTTGAAGGGCTAAACATTCGTGAAGGTGTTATGGATGATTCTCGCCCGTTATTCTTGTCATTAGGCATCTTCCCCAAGTTGAGTGTTTTCCGGATCGAGGGTCTTAAGGGGCTTGAGAAGCTCTCCATTTCAAATTCAGAGGGTGATCTCACATCTTTACGTGGCTTGTATCTAAATGATATCCCAAATCTTGAGACTATCGAATTAGGCCCTCTTGTTTCAGAGGATTTTACTATCAATGGTTGCTCCAAGCTCAGGTAGTTGGCACTCACACACTCATTTGTAGAGGTGTTACGTTTATCAAATTGTCCAGAATTGATGTTTCAAAGAGAAATTTTTCCTTCCAAACTGAGAATACTCGATATTGGGAATAACACACAACTAACACCCCAGGTGGAGTGGGGTTTGCAGGGGCTGACCTCTCTTACTAATTTCACAATCAACTGTGGATGTGAAGACATGGAATTATTTCCCAAAGAGTGTCTACTGCCCTCTTCTCTCACGTCTCTTTCGATCTTTAACCTTCGAATCTCAGAATCTCTTGTGGGGAACTGACAACTCTCACCTCTCTTGAGGAATTGGATATCTTTTGGTGCCATAAGCTCGATTCTTGTGGCTTGAGTCTTCAACACCTCTATCTCTCTCAAGCATTTTGCTAATCTTAGGGTGTCGATGCTCCCGATCCTTGGCAAAGGGTCTTGACACCTCATCTCTCAGTATTTGGAAATCTCGAGTGTCAATGTCGATCCTTGGCAAAAGGGTCTTGACACCTCACTTCTCTTCAAAGATTGTACATTAGGGTGCTAAAGCTCGAATATTTAACAAAACAGAGACTTCCACCCTCCCTCTCTTTTATGAGTGTCCAGAACTGTCCTCCATTGGAAAAACGATGTCAACTTGAGAAAGGGGAAGAATGGCCTTATATATCTCATGTTCCAAATATAGTGATAAATTCTGTGCTGCTTTAGTCAAAGTCTCAATCCGCCAATGTACAGTTAGGTAATTCTTTTTCTCAAAGCTTTGACCCAAGAATAAATATTGAACGTATTTTCATGCTCTATTTTACATAAATTAAATGCACCATCAATAGCTATTGAAAAATTAAGACAAAATAAAGTAAAAACATGTATATTTTGTTTTTCTTTTCCATGTTCTCGGTTTATTTCTTACATCTGAGGGTAGCATAACCACTCCTAGTAACTTTGCTTTATTAATAAGTACAAATTGCTTGGTTTTCTTCCTTCTATATATCTTGTATTACAAGATTTATAATCACATATATTGATTCCATATTTTATTCGATGCTATTTTATATGATCTTATGGACAATTCATACACTTAAACTTGTTTCAACTTGAACTTCAATGCTTTTAAAATAAGTTTGGTCACAATTTCATGTGTTTGATTAAACTCATTTAATGAGAAGTAAACATGTTTGTCTTATGAATTTCATAACATCTAAAACCTTTTTTGGTTCCTTAGAAGCGTTAAATTAATTCCTATTAGATTTCGATTTTCTTCAATTTTCTAAACAAACAAATAAGACAAAGAAGTTTGAATTTTTCTCTATTTCTCCAAATTTTCTAAGAATCAAATAATTGATAGCTTTAATAGATTATTAAGTTAAAGGATTTATTTATTTTTAGTCTTTCCTTTCTCATTTAGAAAAAAGGGGTATGTGCTAAATTTATAAAACAAACTAATCATCATTTTTTAAAACTCCTTCGGTGTTTCGGATGAGCATCAAAAAGATTTTTCATAAATTAAAGTTGGATTATAACTATGGAAAGAGGCGGAGTAATGTAACGACTTGATTTTATGCCTATGTATTTTTAGTTATGAGGCCATTTAAATTATAATAATATGAAGGATTTTATGATAATGAATTAGTGAAAAAATTTCTGATTGTTCAAGCACACGTGCGAGGCTTGGTTGGGCTCTCAATTTTTTCGGAAGTGGAATCGAAGAAAGGATAGATTGTTCAAATTTTGGGAGGGTTTTGCCAATGGAGGAAGGGAGATTCCTGGGTGCTCAACAACAAATTGATGCTAAGTGCTTTGATCAAGAAGAATTAAAAAAGGTAGAAGGTTCATCTCCCTACAATTATCTCTTAAAATTTTGATACTTAACTAATTAATGCACCCTGGTTGAACTCTACGATTATGGTAATGGTTAAAAAAGCAACATCCTCACAGTGTGATCCATGGCATTGCTTTTGGTCGAAATTGCAGTCTTTGTTGGTGGAGTTTCCCAAGTTCTGAAATGGCTGGCCTTCTTGATTATCTTCAAATTTCTTTAGAGGTTCAACATGGATATCTTGGAGCAGCATCATTTTCTATTCTAGTCATTTTGTCTCTCTCCAGAGCTCAATGTCGAACTCTCTTTTTTGCAGAATTTTGTTGTCACTTCAAACAGTGAAGGAACGGGCGGGAACTCAATGGATAAATTTCCATGGCGGGGGCTCAATGTCCATGGCGGGATTTCTACGAGTGCCGGTCTAGCAATATGAGATTACGTTTTACAACCTTTGAATGGTGGTTTCTTATATAATGATGTTGTTTTACTAGACTGTAGGTGAGTTCCCTTACTAATTCGTATCTTTAGAAGGGCTTCTATATATGTATAAACTTTTAGTGTTTCATTGATGAATTTTTGGTATGAGTTTTCCCATGAAGGTGGAGGAAGGGGGAGATTCTTGGGTCTTGAACTATTGATGTTCACTCCTGCAATTCAAGAAGAACAAAAAGCTGATAGAAGGTTCATCTCTATAGATTTATCTTCTGAACATTCCCAAATATAATATACTCATCGGGTTGGGCTCTAAAGTTCTAGCGATGGTTAGTTAGCAAAGCCCTCATCGAGGTATGGCCTTGTTATTTAGTTCTGTCCAGAGTCCTTGTCTTCCATATTTTTGTTGTTACTTCAAACAATGAATAGGATTCATTTATGCGTTTAATCGATTGAAGAGATATGAGTTATTTTCGGTAAATGTCAACTTGTAAAAGTGAGTTTTGATTCCAAGGATCGTTCGAGTTGTTTCCATGAAACAAGCCCCGAATTCCCTCAAGCGTATTGACGGAGTTTTGAGCGAGGTGGAGCTAAATGACAAAGTAGGAGTAAAGATAGACATAGAACCTTCAAGTTCTTATATAAATGCTATAACGAGACCAACGCTGAAATTTCAGAATTGTCCATTTACGTTCCTATTATTTCTTTTGGAAGAAACGCGATAGATCCGTTGCTTTGCAGATTGAACCACAGTGTTGGCGATGCTTCATGGTGTGTTATTGTAGAATATATGCTGCACGATTTATCTGAATATATATACCCCATAGCCTTGATGCCTGTGAGTATTAAAGTCCATTGCTCATGAAGCTTTCACGGTCAAAGTCACGCAATTTTGGTTGTGAAAAAATCATTGAATGTTATGTTAAGAAAGCTTTATGTCTGATACATGATCACGATGACGCATTCTCCTTGTAGGTACACAAGGTTCTTGGGCACACAAAGTTCTTCCAGGCCTCCTTAAGATAAAGAGCCATCCCCATTTGTCCATAAACTCATAAACATATGAGAGTCAGGCGTTCTCACATTGGAAAAAGCGATGTCATTTTAGAGAAAGGGGAAGAATGGCCTTATATATCTCACGTTCCAAAATAGAGATAAATTATGTCTTTGATTTAATCAAAGTCTGAATCCGCCAAGGGACTGTCAGGTAATTCTTTTTCTTACAGCTTCAACCCAGAAATTAATATTGCTTTCATGCCCCCTTTGATTTGGCAGTTTTGCGTAAATTAAATGAACCATTGATAGCTATTTTACAATTAAGAGAAGATAAAGTAAAAACATGGATATAACAACTCTATTGAGCATTCTAGTAAAATTTGCTTTTGTTAGTAGAACACCAAGAATTGCTTTGGCTTTTTCTTCCTTCAATTTTAAATTACCAAATTTATAATCACATACGTTGATTCAATATTTTATCCACTATTTGTTCTATATCATCTTATGGACAATTCATATATTTAAACTTATTTCAACTAGAACTTCAATGCTTCTAAAAATATGTTTTGTTCTAATTTCATGTGTTTTGATTAAACTGTTTAATTAGAAGTAAACAGGTTTAACTTATGAATTTCATGACATCTAAAATCTTTTGGTTCCTGGAAGTGTTAAGTTAATTCTATTAGATTTAGGTTTTCTTTATTTTTTTTCCTCAAACAAACAAATAAGACAAGAAGTTTTCTCTATTTCCCCTAAATTTTCTAAGAATCAAATAATTAATAACCTTTAATAAATTATTAAGTTTAAATTTTATTTATTTTTAGTCTTTCAAGGGGAATTGTATGTGCTAAATTTATAAAACCAAACTAATAATCCTTTTTTTAAACTCCTTCCAGTGTTCCAAGATGAGCATAGAAAATTTTTTATTAGTAATTATTTTCGAGTATGACCATGGGAAGCGAGGTAAAAGGTAAGCAACTGACTTATGCCTATGTGTTTTAGTTATGAGGTCATTTTAGAATATATGTGAAGGATTTTGTAAATCTTGAAATAGTCTGAAAATTTTTAAGATTGTTGGCTTTTACGAGGCGGAAGCAATTTGAGCTCTCAAAATTTCCAAGTTTGGAATCTGAAGAAAGGATAGATTATTGATTTGGAGGAAGGAAGTCCCAGGATCTCTCAACAATTGATGCTCAATGCTCTTTTCAAGAACATAAAAACCCAAAAGGTAGAATGTTCATCTTCCTATAATTATCTCTAAAATTTTGATGTAATTGAACTCTCACGATTATGGTGATGGTTACAAGAAAATCCTCACAATGTGATCATGGCATTGTTTTTGGTGTTCCTCTTCCCCGAAGAATTATGTTGTCACTTCAAACGGCATTTATGAGTTAATTTATTTTTAGTTTCATCGATGAAGAGATTTGGATTATTTAGGTTGAATATCTACTTGTGTATGTGATTTTTATTCGGGATCGGTTCAGCCCTAATGTCGGCTCTAAGCTCAAAAGCATATACCTCTTTGCTCCGGCATATGTGATTTTTAGTTTAATGTTTCAGACCCCCACAATTGGAAGCGATGTTGCCAAACTCAAAGAAGAATGAGCTAAGACAATGCATTACTCAATGCAGCTGGATGGGAGCACTTTCTATAAGAGATCATAATAGGTAAAAAAGCAAAACAAAGGGATATATAACCCAATGAAGCCCAGTGGTTATGTTCCCTTCTTTCCATGGACTACTTACAAATGCTTACTCTTCTTCAAACCTCAGTTTTCAGGTTCGAAAAATACAAACTTCTTTTACTATTGTTCTGTCTAAGACCTTATCCTCCTGATTCCATTTCACCATGTGTTTTATGTTTAATCCATGAAAATCTTTTATCATATTTCATTTGTATTCTTACATGCATGCCTTCCTTATCATTTTCTGTCAAGAGCCACGATTTTCTTTTCGATAGATGAGCCGTGTTGTGGCATCATAAAAGAAAAATTTCTACTACAAATGGAAGAATCAAGCCTTAGAATAGGTAATGGATACAACATCTTTGTACTTTGGTTTGATGCACTCTACAAATCCACTTCTGGTGTCTCTTAGGTGATTTCTTGCGTGACTATGGAATAACATGTAGGATAGCAATAGTTATTTTATGCCAATACGTTTTTAGAAGTAGGATCACTTGGAAAACCATAATTCCAAATGTAATAATTTTATCTGAAGCATTCTATTGAGCTGTTTATTCAAATTCTTTAGTGTTTTAACTCTTTTTTTATTCGACACACTGCGATGGGAGTCCAAGTAAAAAAAATCTGCTCTATAGAAGCATAGTTGATGCGCTTGTATGTGTGTCAATTTTGATGTCGTTTTCTTCTTGTTTTTAACTTTTCTTGGGTTTGAGCCCAAACAATGGTACTCCAGTGATTAGATGAAGGATGGATTCTTCATCGAGGTTGTATGTGTGTTTTAGAAAATTATTAGACAAATGAGTTTTGAAACACCTAAGTATTTTGACTTTTTTTTAAGGTGTCTAATCCTTAGATCTAAATGCGTTAGGCGGGACAACCAGAATGGTGGTTTTATTTATCCTAACGAGACCATGGGTGACCTCTCTCTGCAATTCTTATTTACAAAAGAGCTTCTAAATATAAAATTTTTGAAGAGCCTGTTGGTGTTTAATGCTGTCTGAGAGGACAAAAGTTTATATAGAAGCCATCTAAAGCTAGGCCATGGAATAAGCTCGAGCCTTTTACGTCTTGAATGGTGGGCCGTTGAAAATTTTCATTTATACAAATATCAAAGGTATTTCCTTTATGTTGTTGATTAATAGTTGTTGACATGTTGATTATCTGTTATTCACTTTTGTCTCCCTTCACACGAGCTATTATTTCAAAGTCGTGAAGATGCCAAACCCATCGATCTCAAGCGAGCTCAATGAATGTGTTAAATTTGTTCTGTTGATCACCAGTCCAAAATGCATTCCGTCAAAGGAGGCTATGGTTTGTGGGTGCAGAATTTGTTAGGGGTGCAACCAAAGTCCCACATGAGTTAGAGACAGGGAAAATTATGAATTAAATAAGTGTGGACAGTATCCAATTGGTATGAGACCTTTTGAGTTGAGCTCAAAAACAAACCATGACCGCTTCAAGGTGGACAATATCATACCAAGTAGAACACTTCAAGGTAAATGACAGACATAACTCTCTTTATTAGATAGTTGATACACTCATTTCTGTGTCCATTTTAATGTTCTTTTCTAGATTTGTTTCCATGTAACTGTAATTAAATAAAAAAAGTAACAGAGGAGTTTTGAACCGATAGGCGTCTTTGGCTGTTGTTTTGGATAATTTTTAATGAATTGAAAGTGGAATCGATAATTTTTTCAGTTCTAACATCACCCTTTTCATGTCTTTTTACTGAATCGAATGCATTACTTTGACAATTGAATGGCGGTTTATTCAACTGATGTTATTTTTCTTGATCATGGGTGAGCTCTCGTATCTATTCTTCATCTTCAGGAGAGATTCCATAGTAGTCTTCTTACTCCATCAAATTTTAATTGATTCATTTAATGTTATTACAGGATAAATAAGCTTCTACCCTTGCATCTATGGTGAAGCATCTAAAGCACAGGCCCGCGGAATCGCATAAGCTCGAGCCACATTCTTGCGGAAGCGGTAAACATCTGAAGTTTTCATTCATAAATATCTAAAGGTAAATTCCTTTTTCCTTGCTGATTGATAGGCTGAACATTTTCCCTTTTAAAGAAATGAAAGATTCTATCTGACAGATCTAATCCTTGGCATGTCACTTGCGAGGCTGAGTCACCTTTCCATGACTTGATGTCATTAAAGTTACCAATCCCCACCGTCATCAGCCCAGAGGCTTAAGGAAGTTCTTTCTACCATTGATCACCCTAGTTCAAAGAGCGTTTCATTCGGGAAGAAATAGAAGAACATGGTGGTTCTTTAGATTTTCGAGGTTCTAGATCTCATGCGACATGCCAAGAGCGACACAAGCTAATAAGCAACAATCCATCCCTCCGAAGAAGGAACCTGGTGAAAACATGGATTTTGATTTTAAGCAAGGCTTGCTTGACGTATATTCTGATTGATATCATTAATGCTCAAATTAATCCTGGCGATTTTCTTGATTAGGAGGTGACTTTTCGAGTGAAATCTGAAAGAATAGATTGATCAGATTTTGGACATGTTTATGGTTGAAAATCAAGTCTACGGCTGGTGGGGTTTCTCCTCAGTGTTACGAAATAACTGGTTTCTCTGGCGATTTTCATCCACATAGATATGTTGGGTGACCCTTCTTTGTTATATAGTGATTTTTTTGGTCTTGTCATTTTGTTTCTCTCTAGTGTGAAACTTTACGTTCTTTGGGAATGTTGTTAACTTCAAACAATGAATATGATTCATTTATACATTATCCAATCGAAAATAAAATTTCGAGATAGAAAGAAGAGGGAGGCGACGGATAAGTCATTTTGTGAGTTGCAGGTTCCGACATCGATTTACGCCTTTTCTCGAATATTGAATTTGATTATACACGAGATAACTTTGTATTGAAGTTCGAATTAGAATAACATTCTTCTTCTATGGGTTGGAAGTGTTTGGCTGGCATTGCGACAAAAACATGTCATTTCGCTCATGTCTTCCATATCTCTTATCTTGCCTCCATGAGAGCAATTTGTCCCTTGGTGGGTATGCTTTCGACATTTGCGGAGTCCGGATAGCAAGAAGGATTAAGAATTGAGAGTTATGTATCATATTCGTGAATACTTAGTGGTCCTGTTGGTTTTAATTGATTAGGTTGAAAGAGTCTAGTCAAGTGCCTGAGTCTTTTGGTGGGGTTTCCCAAATTACGAAATATTGTCACTTCAAGCAGTTTAATATGTTTAATTCATTTATGAATGCATTAACCAATTGAAAGAGATTTGAATCCCTTTTGTGTTAAATATATATATATATATATATATATATATATATATATATATATATATATATATATATATATATATATATATATATATATATATATATATATATATATATATATATATATATATATATATATATATATATATCTATCTACTTGTGTGAGTTCTGGTTGCAGCAACATCATTTTCAGCTTTATGTCATATATATTCAATTTGATTAAATACGGGGAATAAGCATGCACACATATACATTAGACCTGGATACCAGGCATAGCCATTATCGTCTTGAATCGACCTTAAAGCTGTTGGATTTGATCTTTAGCCATTAACATGATTTGAATTTATTCTCAAAATTGAATATATGATTTAAATAGAGAGTGAATTCTACTTGTCGGGGAATCTTAATTTAGTCTATAGATGAAATGCTTAGAATTAAGAAATTTCGTTTCTTTTGCTAGTTTTTCCCGATATTCTTGGTTGGAAGTTGCGATTCTTCGTTAAAAACTGGCAGTGTTTTGCGGTTGGTGTACAAACCCGGTGGCAGCGAATCACACTCGCTCTGACTTCTCTACAACGATGACAAGAGTTAAGGAACACTTCCACATGAAAGCATGGCTTTGTGTTTCCAGAGTTTCATCTTCGAGGTAACGGAATCAATTCTTGCGGCTATCGGTTGCCAACCTAATAGAGATGATAGCCTCGATATGCTTCAGCATAAACTCAAAGAGAGCCTTGTTAACAAGAAATTTCTGCTTGTTTTTTACGATGTTTGGCAGGTGGAGAGTTGGGAACGCCTTCAAGCTCAGCTCTTGGGTGCGACACAGGGAAGCAAGATTGTTTTGACCATTCGCGATGACTTTGTTGCAAATACCATGGGTGTAGTCCGCACTCATAATAAGTGTAGAGGATTGCCTTTAGTTTGTCAAATCACTCGGGCATCTCTACACTCTAAGGTTGAGAAAGAGAATGGGAGGAATCTGTTTGGATAGTGAAATATGGCATATCTGAATTCTTTAGGAATTCTTCCCTCTTTGATATTGAGTTTATCATGCGTCTTTCCCACCTATGAGCGTTGTTGTGCTTATTGTTCTATTTTTCCCAGACCACCAATTAAATGAAGGAGCTGATTTTATTGGATGGCAGAAGGTCTTACGCACCCCACAACAAAACCACACAAGGAGAATGGCAAAATATAGGTGAGCCTTATTTTAATGACCTTTTGTCTAAGTCTTTTAATATATTAGAGGGAGAAAAATCATGGTTTGTGATGCACAGTATAATCATGTGCTAATTAGTTTGTGATGAATGAGTTGTTTGCTCTCTACCCTTGAATTTGAAAAAATCTTTCCAATTTTCACTTATCATTAATTTGGAGAAATATGAGGATTTGATTTAAATATCAACTAAAACCTTGCACTCACCTTCAATTAATAGTCTCTCTTACATGCCTTTATGAGATGTCCTAAAAGCTCACCCAATTGCCTAGTATGCATACTTTGTTCCATTTTTTGCAAAACCCTGGTATGTTCTTGTGAGACCCCAGAAAATTTCAATTTTTTGAAAAGGGAAAAATCGTAATTTTGGTAAAAATAAAAATTTTTCTAGATCTCGAATGATGAAACAGATTTCATTGTTGGAATTGTCTTGCGAAATCTAGCTAACACGTCGAATTTCATCGAATTAAAGAGATAGTCGATTTGCACATTCGAGCACCGAGTATCGGTGTAAGTAAAGCGACGTAATAGTGATAAAGTCACCTATAGCATGTACTCATGCTGACACATGTTGCATGAGTGAAGATGAAATGGAAATAGACGGTAGAGAGTGCCACGTGTCAAAATCCAAGAGAAGGGACATGATGGGAATTAAATGAAAGTTTAATGATAATAGGACAAAATAAAATCGATGTTGTCTCCTTCAATTTGGAGACAGCGGTGCGTCAACAGTGTGTGAGGCCGAAAGTGCAAAGAGCTTAGGTTTTGATGTTTTTAGAGAGAGAAGGAGTAACTTCTCTCCTAAGATCTCGAGGCGATCGGGCCAGGTCGGATTTATTGAGTAGAAGGAAAGTTGCTTTCTGTAGCGAGGGGCAACACATGGGCACCGGTTTCTTGGAGTTTACGACAAACTCAGTGAGTAGAGTTTTATCCTACTTGTTTTACCCTTTGTTTAAGTGTTTTGTGATGCTTGTGTTGGTTTGAGGCCGTGAGGGCCGTTTGATCGATCCCAAATCTTGGAACCAAAGTGTGGAAATTTTGGGACAAATTGGATTGTTCGTGATAGTGTAGGAATGATTTGGGAGATGGTTTCTGTTTATATAGCGGGTATGTGTTGGTCTATGTATGAGGCCAGAAATGGCCATGGAAATCGGTTTCAAAAAGTGGAACAAATGTTTGATGAGTGGGCGCCACGGACAGCCCACTTGCTCTGTTTTGGGACTGTTAAAAACAGTCTCGGGTTTTGTATCAGAGCTAATTGGACTAAAATGTCATGTGTATTGCTTGCTTGAAATTGTTTGAATAGAATGGCTTGTGTTGTGTGTAAAAGATAGGTTAATACATGATTCTAATGTGTTAACACAATGACATAATTATATAAAATATAATTGTGTTTGTAGGCCATTGGAGATGATATTGCGAATTGCTTAAGTGAGCTACTTTGGGAAACTGGTTGATCAAAGAAATTAATAGGTTGATGCTTGAGGTGTTAACATGATGTCACAATTATATGGAATATAATTGTGTGTGTATAGGCCATTGGAGATGATATTGTGAATTGCTCAAGTGAGCTAATTTGGGTGATGGTTGATATTGTTGAATTACATATGGTGTGATTCTAAATTTGAACTCTATATGCATATTGATGTATTAGTATAAAAATGATTGAAATGGCATAATGCATTTCATGTGCCTTTGGAAGTATTCGAAATTAGGTGTGAGTGCATGACACGAGTTTTCGAAAACGAACATGGTTGAAGGAATTTCCACGGGATGATTTTTCGGGAGAATGGGGTTGGGAGGCCCCGGTCAACGGATCATTTCGGATGGGGACATATTTGTTTTAGGGAAGTTCTCAACACATTCGCCTTGGAGGGTAGTCCATCTTTTCATAGAGATCTCGTGTAGTATATTTTCAAGAACAATAGGTTTTGTTTTGAAAATGATTATCTTTCTCATACATGGCTTAGGCAAGTGTGAGGGAGTCGGTGAGGACTCGAGACATGAGAATGGGCATGTAGACATTCAAGTAGGATCACGTATTTACTTGAGTGTGTGTTTACATTAGAGCATTGCATATGCACTTAGGTGGAGAGTAACCCATTTAGGGTGATTCCACTACTGGGAGATAGCTCACCACAATGGGAATATTTTTTGGTATAGGGAGTGTTCGAGAAGATGACTCATTTTAGAGACCGATTTTGAAGAAAGCCGGGTTGTGGCTGTGATGTTTTTGGATAATATGTATTAGAATTGTAGATTTTAATATGTATTTGTATTAAGAGTAATAAAATAACTCTTGAACTATTGGAATATAGTTGGGTACATGTTTGATGAGTATTAATGCAGGAGCCCAAGTGGCCATTTTTACTCAAGTATGAGTCTCATGATACGAGACGTATAGATTTTCCGTAGGTTGACGGGTAGTCAACGGACCCCCGGGTTTTGGGGCGTCACAGTTCTTGCTTAAAAATATGCAAGCTATTTGATAGGATTCAAAAATCAAAGCATAAAAGATACTGCAATTTTTAGAATGATGAAGAACTAGAGACATACCAAATTTGCGTGTTCACGTTAGACTTATGGTTTGATCTTTTTTGGGTTTGTTTCTTTGGGAATGGAAAAATGTGATCCCAAAACATATTTACTAACAATATGGAGAAAATGATATAACACAGATAGCTAACAAAAAGAGAAAAGTAAAATAAAATTGTTCTAGCAAACAACTAAATGAATATTATGTTCTTAATACTCTCGCTCATGTGCACTCTCATACCCATACGTGAAGAGACAAACAAATTGAATGGAATCCTTTATGGACTTTTTAAGTACACAAATGGGGCCTTGGTTCTAGGTAAGGGCCTTAGGGTGTCATTGTCGCATAACAGGGTCAAGCTTAAGTAAAGGTTGGTTGGGAATGAAAAATAAACTTCAATCCTAACGATGGTTTCCATTTCACATTGATCGGTTCAAACCAATTAAGAAAATAAAATCATTCAGAACAAATATTCAATCCAAAATAGTAAAAATAAAAGTTATCCTTTGAAACCCTAATTGGATCTCCCTCTTTTCTCGCTTTCAAATCCTTGTTTGTTAGAGATGAGAGATAAACTTTTTTCTTCCTCAAATTTGAGTTTTAATTCTTTTTTAATAAAGTGGTTTCTTCCATATCGATCTGGGTTTGCCTTTGTTTTTTCATTTTTTATCGTCGACCTATTACGAGGTGTTTTATCGTCGATTACAACCTGTTGCGATGGGTAGTTGTGTAGCACCCCATTCCTGGCCCGACCTGATTGGCGGATCCGAACCGAGTCTAGGTTGCTAGCCGAGTTTAGTTACCAAAACATATACAAAAACTAAATAACCGTTTAGGCCGACATTCCATTTCGTATAAACACTTTCAAATATGTACGGAAGCGATTTCAATTTGGTAGGCCCATAAACATTTACATTTAACAAAATGCATTTACAATGAAGGCATTCCATACCCATTCAAAATAATATACAAAATCGTTTCAGAGTTTAACTCTTTTGATCACAAAACATCAATTGTTCAAAAGTAGGATGGATGCATATGACGGAGTATATACTTTTACTCCACAACTTTCTTGATGACTTTGCGCTCCTCGATCTTGTCCTTCGTTCCTGTTCACTTGGTACCTATGCATAGATAAAAACTACGCGCTAAACATTTTCATGCTTAGTGGTTCTATACGATTCTCTCTTTATTTCATTTTAAATCAAATCATGCAATTTCATAAGACAATGTGTTTGTACTTTCTTAAATGATTAATGCAGTACAATACATACATAAAGATATATTTCCATTGTCGATTAATTCATTGGTAAGTCTCGAACTATGCATTTTCATGTGCAACAAATCATTCAAATAAATCATGCTTTCATTCTCATTATCATTTTGCATTTTAGCCCTTATCGAATTTAACCTATGCTTTTGATGCACAGGATAACAAATCATCGGCACGGTCCCACTGGGCTACAGGTCGGTGTAAACATGATTTTATAAAAATATGTACTCGGTTGGTGTACACTACGGAATGCGTCTGGATTGGAGCTACGGATCGGTATGCCACTAGATGCATTTGTTGGAAGAAGCATCTTATTAGTATACCAATCTATCCTTTTCAATTTAATGGTTAACATTGTATTAAGGGCATTCGTCATTTATAGGAAAATCTGATATAGTATGTATTTTTATACAAACAAATCATTTCAATACTCATGTACAATTTTCATGTCATTCATTTTAAGCATCAATCAGGTTCTCAAATTTCTTAGCAAATCAACTTGCAATTCATTTCACAATTTATTTGCATCAAATCAATTTAAAAAATTCAATATGCAAATTCAAACATTTTGGAGATAGAGATTCGAAATAATGAGAGAAAGGTGTAGAACAAACCAAAAAGCTTTGCACTTTGATTCCAATCCTTGGAATCTTGATCTTAGTTAGGGGTTGTCCTCCTCATCAGCCCCTATTCCAATACAATTAAAGAACAATATTATTTTGTGAGTGCCTTGAAGTGATTTTGGTTAGGGTTGATTTCCCAGACTTAATATATTCTTGTCTCATTAGCAAGTAAAAGGCAAAGATACAAACTGGTATGGTTGTTAGTTTCCCAAACTTTAATCATCCCACATAGCAAAATATTAAAATTTTGCCCTGCCTTATAATAATTTTCCAACAAGACTTTTGATCAACTAAGCCATCCCCGAGGAAGATTAAGTCAAAACCTCCAATGACCACTCACACCACATGCAGGACAGATTATTTTCAGTTTTGTACTCTACGGACTTTAATGCATAAAAATTTATTTGGTCTTTAAAGTATAAACTCTCAGTTTAGTCATGTATATCAATGACATCTCTGAAAATTTTCAATTTAAATTCCTTCTCTAAGGCCCTCAATCCTAACACAAATGAGGCGAAAACATGCTTCATTTTTTTTTTTTTTTTTTTAGGACAACAATACCTTTAAAACGTCTCACCAAAACCAATCTTGTTGTCCAAAAATTAACTTTCAAACATTGATTTGATTAGCTTGGACAAAGGTCAACTAACCTCAAGCACCCAAAATCATATTATAAACCAATTGATCCAATTTAACTTAACATCCTTAAAACCCTAACCCGCCCACTTTGGCAAATTAATGAAAACATTTCTAAAAAATCAAATAAATTCCCGGCAATTTGTCCAGTAGAAAATTTAATATTTCAAGACCATATATCTCTCCTTCCCAATACCTTAATCATCTCAACAATCTACTCATAAATTCCAAAACACATTTAGCCAAAATGGGCCCCAAACTCGTTACAAAGATTTTAATGCCAAATTAAGTTAGCTCAATTGGATCACCCATTGTTATTCTCAATTTCTTGGTCTTAACTCTATAAATTGGTAATAATCTTCATTCATTGAAGCTATGGTTCTAAGGTTTTCTCCAATTGAACACCTCAATTGGATCAAATCCTGTTATTGCATTTTACATCTAGACTACTATAATTTGCAAAACAGAATCTGCACATAGCTCCACTTTGACAGATTCTGGGAACTTTGGGTTTACAATTTGCATACGCTTCCCTCAAGTAAATTATTTCCCTAGAAGTCTAGTTTACCCATAATTTTGAATTACTCAATTTGGATGAGTGAAACTCATTTTATGGCCAAAACACTAATAACTACACCCGCAAAACGGTGTAAGCATACCTCGTGGAGCTACCTCGAACCCCTTAAGCCCATATTCAGGAGCTCATGGTAAAATTTTCTCTGTCCAGACACTGTAGCTCTATCTCTTATATTCTTACCAATTATAATCATCACATGATTATAATTTAACTTATCTCAAAACAAGAACAGGGGTTTTGACAAAATTTTGACTCCATTTTTGAAAACTAAACATTTCTTTTTACAATCACCTCCAAACCAATCAAACCAATACCAAATAACAACATTTCAAAACTCCAACCCAACACAACTCAAAACCATTACAACCAAAATTAAAACTTTTTTATCTACATTTTAGTTTTCCACCTCAAACACAAAATAAAAGTACAGTTTCAGGGTTTGAGTCTTACCACAAATCTTCTTTCAACTTCAATATCAAGGTTCCTCTCTGTTTTTGATCACTTTAGCCTTTGATTTTCATGGAGCAAATTCACAAATCTCCCCATTCAAAAACCATAGTTTCCATTTTTTCAAAACTAAAATGTCTTCTTAATAAGAGGAATGCCCTTAAAGGCCAAAAATATGGTCTTTATGTCTCCTATTCACAAGGTTATGTTTCGCTTTCACACTAAATCCCATTTTTTCATTTTTATCATTTTAATACTTTACTTCAATTTTTATTTCAGCCATGACTTTGCACTTATACTTCTTCATTTAGTATCCTTGGGTCCCCATTTGACATTTTTTGCCAAATTTAATTAGTTTGCAAAAATTTTCAAAGCCAATATCTTTCTGCTCTGAGCATTTAAATTTTAAAAATTCATTTAATTTAATTATACCCTAAACATATAATAAAAAAAAAATATTATATATATAAAAATACTAGGTATTTTGGGGCATTACAAGTTGTGTCACGATGGTTAGTTTTTCGTGAGTTTCCTTATTGCGCTTCAAATCGCAGCTGATCCGACAAAAGTCAACATATCAAACTATTGAAAGATGCCGCAGATACGAAATTTGTAGTATTTCGATTTTGATTATCAAATGTAGGCTCCTACGATTATTTTAGCACTTTTGATTCTAAGTTTTGTGAACTCATGATTCAATTGTATTGTCAACCTCAAATCACTACATTTATTTCTTTAAAAAAAGGAGAAATGTGAAAAGGTAGTTAACATAGAATTACTAGTTCAATAGTGTGGAGTTAGTTAAACATTTTCAAAGAAATAATTGGGTAATTCTGATTTCTTTTTGTATGTTATGATGATAGAAAAATTAGTAATGGGGTCCTCCTATGGAATTGATTATTACTTTAATATTTGTTTCCAAAAGAGTTTTTAAATAGCAATTAAAAGTGAAAAATAAAATAGAGTTAAAATATATAAATTATTTTTATTTATTACTTCAAACTCATTTTATTTATTTTAACTCATTAATAGAAAGATTAAAATAAATAAAAATATCCATAAGTTTTTTAACTAATTTTTACATTTAATTTTCTTGAGAAACAAATACAAGTCATGTGTTTAACACATATAACACCTAATTCTCCTATTATTTTTTCATTAAAGTTCATTTTCCTCCAACTTTTCCTATGTTCCAGATCTTTATTTTCTTTTCCTTTCAATTTTTTTAATGCCATTTTATTATAATCCAACTTGTTATATTATTACATTTTTATCGAAGGGTGCTTTCCAACAAAGAATTGCCCACAATACTTGAAAAGTGGCTCTCTCTCTCCTCCTTTTCCTTTAATTCGGGGAATATGTCTTGGGGTGTGAGGAAACCTCTTATTTAATAAAGAGTCCATATAACTACTCCAATGGAGTATAAGACCTATGAATCCAACTAATTAACTTTACAATGAAATTTCATAATACCTGTTGCCCTCCGAGGTGGAAAAAAGAAAATAGAATTTTCGGCAAACAAAGAAGAGGAAGGAGACTTCTCCCTTCATTTTTGAAGCCCGACTGTTTTTGTTCTACAAGAAGGAGAGACCAACCATCTACAAGAAGAGGATTTTAGTCTCTAAAGAGAAGAGAAACCGTTCCTTTTGAAAGAGAAAGGAAGATAATATTTCCTCTCGCATCATAGAATCGCCGCCTATCATCATTCTAAAGCTAGGTTTCATTCCATCATCCTAGCCCTAACCTCTAAATCATTTCCAGGCATGCATTTCTCTTCCTTTTCCTTCGACGTTCTTGACTGTCTCATTCCCAAATCATTTTTTTTCAATTTTGTTTTGTTTCAGCCACCTGCTTTTTATTTTTTTCTTTGAAATTGCTTTCTTTATACTTGCTTTGTCTAGTTTTGTCAATTGCCTATCGTTTTGTGATTGTCATTCATGCTTAATTTCATTAGGATCCGCAGCTCTCATGGTTGTCTTTCTTGAGGATTTGTTCGAGTGATGTTTGCTTTTTGTTCCTTTCCATTTCCATTTTTCTTTTTTTTTTCTTTTTGTTGAGAAATATGCCAAACAAACAAAACCCATTCTCACAAGAATTGTGGGAGATATTGTTCAAGAAAGTTGTTTGTTTGGTGGGAAAAGGAAAGATGAGAATTACAGGGGCTGCTGCTACTCATTAAACCCACTGAAAGATTAGGAGGATTTGTTTAAAAAAAAAAAAAAAGACTAGTGGTTTCCTAAGGAGGCAATCATTTTGGAGGATTTTGAGGGTGAGCCACCATTTATTGGGAGGGGAGCCATTTTTGGAGGAAAAACAAGGGTTGAAAGGATTTTTCATGGAACTAGGTGTTATGAACTCTCTCCAAGGAAACAAAAAAAGGGAGGAGAAAATTACAAAGAAAAGAAAACAATTACAAGAGAAATAATGTTAAACAGAGACGATGAAGCCGAATCTTGTAAGGAGTCACAATCTCCTTAAATAGATTTGTCGCCTCCTTCTCGCCGAGTAAACACGACGCTTCGCTTCCCAGATAAACGACATAATGCAAAGAACACCTCAAGACCTTGATACTACTCTCGCGACCGAGACCGTGATCAAGCTATCACCCAACACCCTTTGACCGTCACACAACAAAACTCACAAATGGAAAAATTATATGTATATTTCCCAAACAGAGAAGCCTCTCTACCTTTATAGGAATAAAGTTGTGAGACCTTCAAACGAACAAGCCAAACGCTTCGTAAACCAAACGTTTGGACTCTTGCAACCTTACCCTCACAAAGTAAATGGCATTCATATCTGCAATGAATGTCACTCACTCGAACAATTCCACACATGAATGACATTCATAACCAAAGATCCCAAAGATTGGGTGATAGATTCATTGGTTGAAACTTGTATAGGAGAGGTAGGGCTACCTTTAAACAGTAGACACGATGTCCTTGGACTGTTATGCCATTGGTGTAGACGATGACATATTCCACACAAGAATCTTCCTAACACATTTCAATTCTCACTTTTATGTCTCGACTGTACAAAGAGGGTAAATAATCAACAAAATTTATATTCTGTTCCTCCCACCGCTAGTCAAGCTACCGCAGTGATAAAGGTCTGTGGCCTAACACTGGGATGGTTTTCATCCTATGAATGACTCACATCAGTGTTGAAAATGGTGAGGCTTTTAGTTTGGACTTTTGGAATTTTGTTTTAAAACAGGGGGAGTTGTTTGGTTACTGAATAACTGCAAAGACTGAAAGTTAATTGTGAAATGGTAACTCAAGGTTTAGGGCCACTAGCTCGACAACACGGGGGTAATAAGTGTCCCTGTTTTATCTCGCATCATGGCAAGCAACCTATAGTCCAAGCCATAACCTGATCTTTGTTTAACTAGAAAACCTAACCCTAGAAAACACTCCTATTTGAGTCAACATAGCAATATGATTCACAGCCCCTTTCGCTTAAAACCCTAGCACTCAACCTCATTTCAAGGCTCAGAAGGCTATCTAGAAGAATAACAAGGCATCTAATAAGTATGCACTGTACCCTAAAGCATGGTAAGTATTGGCCAAAGTAATGACATTAAATGATATTCAACCCTAATTTGAAAAGCTGGGAGCCATAAATACAGTACCTGTAGCATTTAAAACATGAGGACAACCTGCAACTGTCCCAACCAAGCTAGCAACCCTCCTCTTCAAAGTTATGAGAGACTTAGCCACATCTCTTGAGTTGTCATCCTCAAGAGGGTGCTTGCAGCCTAGAAATGAAAAGAGCAGAGAGAGCAGAGAAAAGAACCCCAAAAGCCGCGGAAGATATTTACATAAACAAAAGTTACTTCAAAAGATCAAGCTCCCAAGTCGCTAGTGGTTACAAAACCATGGGGCTTATATAGACCACCCAATGTATGAAAATACAAGAAAGCCTGTTTTGGCTAATACAAAGGACAAGAAGGTAACAACCAAACGTCTGAATTAATTACACAAAACAATAAGAAGGTGAATTTCGCTATACAGAGAATTTCACAGATACTTAAAATTCTCGCTAAATTTAAATAAATTGGCACAGAGATAGCGAACGACAAAATTTCATATGCACAAAGGAATTTCGCTTAGTTAGCCAAATTTCTAGCCTAGCGAAATAGTTTTAGAGATAGCTTAAACTCGAAGAATTTCGCTAGTATGTTGGATTTTCGCTACATAGCGAAATTTCGCTAGCCTAGCGAAATTTCTCAATTTCGCTAGGATTGCAAAATTTTCGCTATGATTGCGAAATTTTCGCAATCCCAGCGAAATTTTCGCAATCATAGCGAAATTTCCTGGGTTTGCATACTGCCTCCTGTTGCACACTGCATCCTCTACTGCATCCATTTTCATCACCTTGCCATCATTCCTTCATTGAATTTTGATATGTTTGATGGCTGATAAATGGGTTCAATCTTCATGGTTCAGCACATATCTCGATATTGAACTCCCAAGGTATGCAAAAACCTGCAAAATAACCAAAAATAACCTCGAAACGGCATAAGTGATACTAAGTAGACCTGAACACTTCAATTGGCTTAATTGATACGATTAGTGCGCAAAAAGCACTCAAAACCTATCTCGAATAGGGCTCAAAATAGCACTATTTGGGCACTAATCACACCCCCCAACCGAAACGTTGCTAGTCCCTTAGCAATGCAAAAACAATAAGGGCATGCATGCAGTGATTTTCTCAAAAAGTTTATGGTTCAAAAGTGTATGTAATAAATAGACATTACCTTTAATATGAATAATTGATAACCGAGCAGAAATTGCATGAGAGAACAAACCCATGTAAGAACAAGTTTAAGGTCAACATCGTATCCATGGTTCTCAACCCGACTTCCACTCAAAGTCTAATGGTTCCTAATAACCGAGATCGAGCCAATAAATTGCAAAATTATTCCTCCCCAACCTAGATACTCGGCATGGCCTTAAGTCATTAACAACCTATAGGAAAAGCTACACTCTTCTTTCTTTATTCAACTACATTGTAGGGTGCAATGCTTAAAACCCGACTTCACCAAAGTCCGTGTAACGGGGATCCACCGATGACTCCCAACCAATTAAGGTTTAGGGCATCAAGCCAAAAGGATCACTCACTCACAAACTCTACAGCTTCACCCCTACTTCAAAATGACTTCTGAGAATCGAAAGACCTACAACACACTAAACTCCACGATCTTCACCCGTGTAATAACACTAAGTCGATGACTCCCAACCAATTAAGGCTTAGTAGCATCTGGCTTCAAAGGCTTTCGCCATATACCCCTCGGACCGTGTTCGGGCTTCAAGGCAAAGCTTCACGACTTTTATTTTCTTTTTATTTTTTTATTTTTTTTATTTTTCTTTTTCTTTTTGCTTTTTCTTTTCTTTTCCTTTTTGGAAGACTACATTGGCCTTCAAATATGGGTAACACAAACCTATCCTAGGTTGCCAACATGCCTAAGGCCGGCTATGCAAAGTGAAAGGAGGTACACAATTTCATAGCCTATTGGAACAATCTGGTGTGCAGTGTGTGAATTAGCTAAAGGTGGAATGTTCAATGTTGAGCATGTTGGAACTTCAACTGACCAAACTTTTCTTCAAACATGGAATTGTTCTAGCATTAAGGTAACATGCTAGGTTTCAATTTTTCAATTAAAGGTAATTCAATTGTCCAATTAAAGCAATTCAATTGTTCAATTGAAGACAAAAACGAATAAACAAAGGGGGCACAAAAAGTGATACGCAAAAGTGTAATGCTGTATATATACTGTAGAGTCATGATCTGCTGGAGCATGGAGCGACAATCCTCTAGAGTGGCCTCATACCGAGCCACCTCCGGGTCCTATGTTGCCCGAGCAGGCGCCCCCTAAGGAGCATACAAAGATCCATCACACCTCGCATCTCCTCGAAATGGGCCTCGAACATACTCCGGCGAATGCCGTGATGTGTGATAGGCCGTATATCGCAGGGGTCGCGGCTAAAGTAGGCAGAGCAGGAGACGGAGGAGAACGATCCGCAAAGCACTTCTCCATCTCGTGCCTCGTACACGACTACCTCCTCTCGTGAGAATGCTCGCCTGAACTGAACCTCCCCGGTCCCGGCCACTGAGGATAAAAGATATGGGCATCACAATGGCTCGCTCCATCGACAGGACCTGAGGGCATCTAACTCTCAACTCGAGCCGGATCTAAACCTGAAGTGCTCGGCGACCGGCATAATAGTCTCAGCATCAAGAAGGAAGACTCTCAAATGAGCCAGCCCTTCCTGGACCTTGTCTTCAAAATGCATCAAGGAGGTCATCATGAGCCCGTAGGATCAAACCGCGATCCCCCGAGATCCCGATAGAGCCTCTAGATAAAGACCTCTATCAGGCTGTACGCAATGGCCAAGCGAAGAGGCTACCCCTTAACAGTGGTCGATGAGGAGCATCTGAGGCGAGAGCTGCCTCCGGAATAGTACTGGCCCGGCTGTGGCGTCTGGGGCGAGGATGCGGACCATCTCCCCGCTAGGCCTGGCCGAGGCCAATCATGACAACCACCAAAGACGGGCTCGCGACCGGGCCGCAGCCCAACGTAATTGCGATATGTCCGCCGCCTGAGCACTCCCGGTCGATCATCATAAACCGGAGCCCAATGACCAGCGCCCCGGAGGTCATAGGAACGGTAGAACCGAGCACCACTAGGGTAATAGAACCGGCCTCGCCACGCACGGGCGTAGCGGAGTAATGCTCATCGCCACATCATCCCCAACGCGCGGTCGCCCATCGCCGGACATCATAGTACGAATTTCGATGAAACTGCCGGGCGGTGGAGCCGCGCATTCCTCTCGATGGGGTTCCCGACGACAACGCCTCCGACCCCGGGAGGCGTGAGACAACCGAGGTGAAGAGGCCGCCTCGCCGACGTGGTCGGTGACGGCCGAGGTCCGACGAGGATGACTCCACCCGGCCTAAGTACGGGCCCGCTGGAGGGCCGGCCTCCTAGATCTCCGCTTGAGGCACGTGACGGCCCGGTCCCATCCGCTGGGCCTGTACCTCCCCGAACTCCCCGAGGCCCTCGCGGGACTACCTCGAGGACCCGAAAGCCGTACAGTGGTCTCGAACTGAGCCGGGAATGGGCCTCGCCCTCTCACTCTGGGGTAATCAATCGACCCGAGGTCGGCGGACTCCACCTCTCAGGCGAACCATAGCCTATAGTTTGAAAAGGACACGGTGCTGTGGCCTCCGACCAAAATGGAACCAGTGGCTCATCACGCGAGAACCGAATCTGTACTGCAGCACTCCGCAACTCGTGGCGGGGCTTGACAAAGGAGACTGTGGTCACCGCAAGGCGTGGGAAGGCTGGCGAGTATCGGCGCCCGCAGTCGCAAGAATCTGCATCGGGCTGCCCGCTAAGGCAGCGACTCCAGTGAGACTAGGCACCCGCTCACGCGCGTCGGCAAAGCGTAGCGCAGGAAGGGCCTTGCAATGACGAGCGGCCAGCACAGCCGTGGGAACGCTAGAGCAGCCGGCTCGCCGCGCCGCGCCGGTCGGGATCTCAAAGGGTCGGAGGGAAGAAGATGAAGTGTGTGAAAAAGCCCGCCCCTCCTTCATTTTATAAAGCATTAGTACCAATATCACCCGCACGCCACTATAGTAGCTTAAATCGCTTCATCCTGCAGATTAAATTTTCAGCATTAAAATTAAAATAATACTAAAAATAAAACTTAAAATTATTATAATTTATATTGACTAATTTAATATTTTCAAAAGAAAAAATAAAATATATAATATTAAAACTAAATTGCTCAAGAGGGAAAACTGCTAAATAGAGAAAGTTTCTAAAAATAGAAAGTTACTAAAAATAGAAACTATTAAAATTGACCAAATTAACACAAAAAGCAAAAAATTATCGAGCTGCAATTGGTCGCGAGACCAATCAGCTCACTTTACCAAATTGCTCAAGGAGGGTCAAGGAGGAGGATCTCCTCAACCCCTGCAGTGACCTGTGCAGCTGCCTTGATGTTTGATTTCCATTTGATTTGCTCCTCACTGATTGAATTTAAACTGAGCAATTTCCCTGCAGTGGGTACTGATGGCAATACCAAAACACTTCACGTGATCTCGTCGGGCATTTCGGCAATTCTGACACTCATTTCCTACATGTCGACTCCTTTTCACCGACACACTTCCATCATCACTTGATTTTCGCTCTACCTTGTGTCTCGTTGTTCAAATGGAATATGTTCAGTCTAAGGTCATGTTGCCAAATGCTGTATTTACCCCTTCACAATTGATGATTGTATCGTAAAGCACGTAAAATGGTCTTCCAAGGATGATTGGCACATGATCGGGTTCATTCTCTATCGTTTGTCGAGCACTACAAAACTCCATCGTGGTAGTAGAATTTGTCTATTTTCACTAAGACATCCTCGACTCATCCCTTTAGTGGATCTTCACCGATATACTCCGCCAATGATAGAGTGATGTCAGAGTTTGGTCTACTCCAAACCTAATCGCTTATATACCGGTACGGCGCAGGTTCACACCGGCCTCTAGGTCACAGTGTGGATTTGTTTATACAAGTCCCACCAATATTTACCGAAATTGTGGGAGATCCGTGGATCCTCAGATTCGACCTGCCTCGCTTCTGATTATGGCACTGACTTGTTCAGTTAAAAATGCTTTTTTCTCAATGCTCAATCCCTTCTTGATTGTACAAAGATCCTTCAAAAACTTTGCATAAGCAGGGACTTGTTTGATGATGTCCAAAAGGGGTATGTTCACCTTCACTACTTCAGACTTGTGATGCCCCGCCGCCGACGCCTTCGCCTAAGTGCCCGTGGACCTGTGGAAATGGAGGCATGCTGTGCTTCATTGAGTCTTCTCTTTCAGAAAATGTGTTCCTGCTCCATTTCTACTTCATTCCTAGTTTCATCAACAAACTTTGGGCATAATGATCAACCTCTTTCCACTCCCCTCGTGGTGATTATAGCCTCACCTCATCCATTCCCGAATTAGTCGGATGATCCTACCTCATGGATTCCCTTGCTCAGACCGCTTGGGAAGGAAACCTTCTCTTTCCTATACCTCCAACAACTCGTTGGATCTCGTGATTGAGTACCGCAGTCACAATTTTCTCAAGTTAAGATTTCTCTCAAGCCCATCTATTCTCTTTGCTCGCTGTGTTCTCTACAAGATCAACTTTTCGCGCCGCCTAACATTGATCCCTTTATTCTTCCACAAAACATTCAACCACCACACCTTACCAAATTTAAAATGGCTTCGTTTCTACCCGAGATGAGGATAGTGGTGGCTGTATCGAGATTGGGAACCAAATTGTAGTTTGGGCACCCGGGGCACATAGGTGGGATCGGGGTTTCAGAGAGGTTGTGGTGATTCCTCTCCAATTGAAATCTGTAGGTATACTCATGTCAGATTAGGTCGTGGTGGCTTATATCGACCTACAACATTTGCATGCTCCTAAATCAAATCTTTCATCGATGGAGCACGTGATCATAAAGTTCTCCGATTACCAAAGGGGTTGAAATCAGAATGGGCTGCCTCACAAGAAGTGTTTTCTGGCCACAGATGCACTCATGGTTTCTTTTTCCTTCAAGCCCTCCACTTCCTAAATGTGGTCGAGATTTTCGCTTCATCTCTATGTCCTCCGAAGTGTAAAAATTCCTCCCTCGTGTGCCGAGGCCTCATTTTTTCCATTTCTGTGTTTGCCTATCTCAACCCTTGAAGTTTTCAAACACATAATTAAAAATCCATGGCTTCATCAGATGCTCGTCGTAAAATCTCCCCACACATGGTTTCCAATAACTGCTACGGGCAGGAGACATACCACCATAGAAGTGGCTTACCAAAGATCCATGTATCAAACTCCATGGTGTGGGCATGCACTGATAGTCTCCATGAATCTCTCCCAACACTGGAAGAACCTCTCACCATCTCGAGCTGCAAAGGTGTAAATTTGTCTCTTCAAATTATTGGTCTTGTGGGCACTGAAGAATTTCTTCAAAAATTCTGCCTGCAGCCCCAGTTTCTGATGGTTCTGGGCCTCAGTGAGTTGAGCCAAATCTTGGCCTTGTCCTTTAGAGTCAATGGAAATGCTTTCAAATTTTTAGCAACCATGTCAATCAATAAGTACCTTCCTTTAAAGGTAAGGCAAACCTCCTCAAAATCCCTATATGTGTGTATGGATTTTCATTCTCCATACCATGATATGTGGGAGAATTAAATAGGCCTCACCGCCACATCTTCAGGAGGTATGATGCAGAAGGGCACTAACTCAGGAGGGTGTATGTGGTCCTCACCCACCTATATGCTGATTCATCGGCACTGGCCGACTCCGCTGCTCCTCGTGCAGATCCATCGGTCAATCAAGCACACCGGGATGTCACTGCCTTGTTCAATTGGTGCACTGATTCTATGCAATCTACCTGATGTCTCTCTTTCCCAGTGGTGCATAAACACCTGTTACACAACTGAGACAACAAAGAGCACAATCCAACTTGCAAAAAGTTGGGGGGTTAGTTGGGTAAAAACAAAAACCACTGTATGAAAACAACAAAACAAGGCAAGCATCGCAAAGTGATGAAAACTTGCAGTTACAGCAAATGGAATACAAAAAGGATTAAAAAAGTCACCTTCACTTGTAATGAGGATTACAGCACACTTCAACTCATCAAACTAGCTCGCACCATCCCTAATGGCGCCATTTGATTCGTGCCACGCAGGTGAGCGGAATCAACAAATTTATATTCCTGTTCTCCTACCGCCGTAGTCAAGCTACCGCAGTATAAAGGGTCTAGGCCGAACACGGATGGTTTTCATCCTATGAATGACTCGCATCGTTGTTGAAATGGTGAGGCTTTTAGTTTGACTTTTGAATGGTTTTAAAACGTGGGAGTTTGTTGGGTTAATGAATAACCTGGTAAAGACCGAAAGTTAATTGTAGAAATGGTAACCTTGAAGGCTTAGGTCACTAGCTTGACAACATGGGGTAAGAAGTGTCCTCGGTTTTATCCTTCGTATCATGGCAAGCAACCTATAGTCCAAGCCATAACCTGATTCGCTTAACTAGAAAAACCTAACCCTGTGAAACACTCCTATTCGAGTCAACATAGGCAACATGCACCACAAACTTTCGCCTTAAAACCCTAGCACTCAACCTCATTTCAGTGGCTCGTAAAGGCCATCTAAAGAATAACAGTGCATCTAACAATAAGTATGCACTGTACCCTAAAGCATGGTAAGTATTGGCCAAAGTAATGACATTAAATGATATTCAACCCTAATTTGAAAAGCTGTGAGCCATAAATACAGTACCTGTAGCATTAAACATGATGATAACCCGAACTGGTCTCCAAACTGCTAGCAACCTCCTCTTCAAAGTTATGACTTAAGTAAAGCATCTCTTGAGCGTCATCCTCAAGAGGGTTTTGCAGCTCAGAAAATGAAAGAAAGTAGAGAAGAGAGAAAAGCAAACCCTAAAATGAAAGCTGCGGAAGATATTTACATAAATGAAAAGTTACCAAAAGATTGCTTCCCAAGTTGCTTAGGGTTACAAAACCATGGGGGTTTATATAGACCACCCAATGTATGAAAATACAAGAAAGCCTAAAGTTTTGGCTAATACAAAGGACAAGAAGGTAAATAACCAAAACGGGGTCGTTTGGCATTAATTACACAAAATTAACAGGGAAGGGAATTTCGCTATGCAGGAGAATTTCGCTAGGATAGCGAAAATTTCTCTAGCCTAGTGAAATTTTGCTAGCCTAGCGAAATTACACAGAGATAGCTGAACACAAATTGATATACAAAGGAATTTCTCATATTAGCTAATTTCTACCAGCCTAGCGAAATATTTCTGCAGATAGCGAACCGAAGAATTTCGCTTAGGCACGTTGATTTTCGCATAGCGAAATTTCGCTAGCCTAGCTTAATTTCACTTTCAAGATTGCAAAATTTTCGCTATGATTGCTAGCTTTCGCAATCCCAAATAAATTTTCGCAATCATAGCGAAATCTCTCGGGTTTGCATACGCTCCGTTGCACACCGTAGACCCTCTAACGCATCCATTTTTCATCACCTTGCAATCATTCCTTCATTGAATTTTGATATGTTTGATGGCTGATAAATGGGTTCAATCTTCATGGTTCAGCACGTATCTCGATATTGAACTCCCAAGTTATGCAAAAACCTACAAAATAACCAAAAATAACCTCGAAACGGCATAAGTGATACTAAGTAGACCCGAACACTTCAATTGGCTTAATTGATACGATTAGTGCACAAAAAGCACTCAAAACCTATCTCGAATAGGGCTCAAAATAGCATTATTTGGGCACTAATCAATGTCCATTTTTGCCATGAACATGCGCCTGGTTTTACAAGAGTTTAATAGAAATTGTACCCTATTCAATTCCCTCTAAAGCGGCCCCACTTCACTCTTACATAGGTGATCTCTCTTTAAATTGAGAGTAGTTGATGTTACTCTTCTCTAATGCATAGAGATCATTAAAAGCATGTTTTTAACTTCTTATGAGTATCAATGCTCATCACAGAATGGCACGATAATATCCTGATAGTGACTAGATTCAAGTCTTTACAATTTTTGTAAGACTCCGAGAAATTCCAATTTATGGAAAAAGGGCAAAATCGTACTGACATAAAATTGTTAATTCGGTTAAAAATCCTGAATTTATTCTTTAGATCTCGGATGATGAAACGAATTTCACCGTTGGAATCGTCTCGCGAAATCTAGTTAGCACGGAAAATTTCATAGAATTCCGAGACAGGCGGAGTTTGCACGTTTTTCGAGGCATCACGGTTCGGGTGCCGTAAAACTATTTTTGATGCGACAAAAGTCACATATAACACGTAATCATGTGTCATGAGTGGTATGAGTAGAGAAATGATGAAAATGGACTGCCAGAATAGTGCCGAATGTCAAAACTGGGAAAAGAAGGACAAAATGGTCATATTGGAAATTGTTTAAGTCATAAGAAGACAAAATAATCAATAGTGATTGTCTTCTCAATTCAAAAGGCAAAAACGTGAAATGGAAGAGGGGAAAAAGATCTAGTAGCAAAAATGGTGTGATTCTAGTGAGAGAGAGTCTTCCTTCTTTTTAGGAATACGCGCGATCCGACCATTCACAGCCTTCGACAAGAAGGGAAGTCGCTTCACGCGTATAAGCCACAAGGTCATCGGATTTGAAGAGCCTTGGGATAAACTCCTGAGATAGGGGTTTCTCCCTACTTGGGTTTTATTCCTTCTTTAAGTACTTTACGAATGTTTGAGTCGAATGAGGCCGTGAGGGGCCGTTTGATCGGTCCCAAACCTTGGGACCGAATTGGTATGAATTTTTGAACACCCATTGGAGCAGTCGTGACTGCCACGGTTGATTGGGTTGTTAAATTTGGAATTATTGTAATAAATCATGTATTGGTTTAGATGAGGCCGGGAATGACCATGAAATGCGGGTTCACAAAGTGAACCGATGAATTGATGAGTGTTTGAACCGTAAACCCTAGGTTTTCACTGTTCATAGGAATAGTGACACAAAAATGTATTTTTGTGTGAAAATGTGTTTGATCGAATGATTCAAGTTGAATTGCTCGTGTTTGATCATTAGCCCAAGTGAGCTAATTTTTGATGTATGAAATGAGAATTTACATGACATGATTGTGTGAATTGGGATTGTTTTGTAAATATATTATGCATGTTTATATATTTACATGTGAATTAGGACTCCAGATTGAATTAACATACATGTATCTCCCCTCCCATATGCACTGGAACACCCTAGGACTATAGGAGTGAGTGCATGTGATGAGTCTAGAGAAAATGGTTCGGAGGGTTGTCTAAAATGTTAATTATCTGAGGGTTATCTAAAACTAACAATATCAATCGTCGGAGACGGCCTAATTGATATATCGGAGGGTATTCCATAAATACTATCAATCGTTGGAGACGGCCCAATTGATATATATACACATCGGAGGGTTGTTCACAAACAAAATAATATAATGTACTCTTTATAATGAGGCTAAAGGAGTGAGGGAGCTCAAGTGAGGACTCTGCATGAGTTGATAAGTTAGACATTCAAGTAGGATCATGCATTTGCTTGAATGAGTGTTTATATTTGAAAAATTGCACTGCACTTAGGTGGGAGAGTAGCCCACTTAGTATGACATTCCACTATCGTAGCATTAGCTCACTCCCCGTCGATGATATTATTTTAGCGCAGGAGCTAAGTAGGACCCGCCGTCCTAGAGACTGAGGTTGTGAAGCAAGCCGGGGTGTGGTTTTGATGATTTTACACATGTATTAAAATTCTCAAATTTTGCTATATGTGTTGTATAAGAGTAAATTATTGACTCTTAGAACTCTCGGGACATAGTCGTATGTTTTACGATATTATTACGAGTAATCGTTTATGGGCCCAAGTGGCCGTTTACTCATGTTGTAATTATATTGACCGCTTTGGGATAGGTTTCATGCAAAGGGATAGCGCAGCCCCGTATAAAGCGAGACTCTCGCCCGATTCGGCGGCTCGGGTAACCCGACATCCACTTGTATTCCGCGGTTGATTCGGCAGTCAACCCGACCTCGGGTTCGGGGGTGTTACACCAGACGTATACAGTATACGAATACCTAAGGAGCTCGGGTTGGGTATCCATCACCACAAGGTGGTTTGATGTGGAGTATAGGTATATGGAAACCTAGAGATTGAGGATTTGGGCTTAGGACATAATCGAGTAAGAACATCACCACTAGGTGTGGTTCGATGTTGAGTATAAGTATGAGATTACCTAGGAAATCACGGGAATAGAACACTGCATGCATGGTGTTTGATGTGTGATTGCGTGTATAACATGAGTTGTATGTTATGTGAATGATGTTTGTACAGTGAGTGAAAACTGGAACAAAGAGAAGAAATAAAATAAATTGGAATAAATTTATTTGGTTAATGAGAAATGAAATCAAATTTTAATAAATTTGAGGTCAACACTCGCTTAGTGTCGGACGCTATGCTGCGAAAATGTCCAATTAAATGAAAAAAAAGAAAATAAATAAATAAACAAAATAAATTTTAAGCAATTATTTAAATATTATAGAAAATAGAGAATATATATATATATATATATATATATATATATATATATATATATATATATATATATATATATATATATATATATATATATATATATATATATATATATATATACATATATACTGGTATACATGTATATATAAGGTGGAGAAAATTTTTTTACAGTGTAAAGCTGGAAAAAGAAAATAAAGAAAATAAATTTCATAAATTTATTTGGTTAAGAGGTGAGGAAAATAATTTTCTAAGGTTTTACAAGTTGTAAAATTGAAGAAAATGGAGCAAAATAAATTTTATAAATTTATCCAGTATTATGGAAATGAAAAATAATGAAAAAAAAATTGTGTAGAACTGCTGGCTACCGCCTAAATTATATCAGAGAGTAGTTGATTTGTATTGCAAATATTGAAATTGTATCAGTAAGAAACAAAGAGAGAAGGTCATGGGATTGTATTGCAAGGAAGGCTAAAGGATGGAAAAATCAGGACAGCAATATAGGAAATTGTAGCTATGTGCTGAGGCACCTAGATGGTCGATGCATTGCAATACACTGGTTTGTATTGCAGAGAAGAGGGCTGGAATTGTATTGCAAGAAAGTTTTGTATTGCAATAGAGGGGGACAGTGTGGAGCAAAGTAGACAAGTAATACACGCATCAGACAGGGCTAAGGGTCAGTATGAGGCAAGGTTGTATCGCAATACAACCCGAGTATTGTGGCAGAGACGGTCAGCTCGTGTCGCAGCGTACCGTGGTTGCCACACCACGCTGCGTAGGCTCGGCGGTGGGGCGCAGCGTGCACCGAGTGGGCGTTTACGCACAGGTGGCAGCGCCAGGCTCGGGCGACGCGGCACAAAGCAGGGCGCGCAGGGACGCGGCAGAGGCCAGGGCAGCAGGGGCGCGGACGAGGCAGGTGCGGACAGCAGCGTCAGGCGTGCCGGCCGCGCCGCCAGTGCGCCGTGCACTCACCGCTTGTCCCGCCAATTTCTAAGATCGCCCTCGAAATAAATTTTTCGACATCGTCGTGAACTCGCTCATGAACACTGTTCATTACAAAATTTTTCGGAAAAAATAAATTAAATTAAATAAAAAATAAAATAAAATAAACTAAAATTAGACAAAATTTTCGAAAAATAAAATTTTCAAAATTAAATTTTTCGAAAATAAAATTCTTCTGTTGAAAAAACAATATTTTAAATGTGTAATCACGGCTCTATTATCAGAATGCATGAACTTGATATACACTAATTATGTGTATGATTAGGTGTCTGGCCGTGTTTATGCCTGTAGATACTCAGACAGATTTGAACTTCCATAAGTAATTGTGTAGATGGTTAGAGGACGAGGACGAGATATCGCCCACTAAGACCGGTCGTGTGCACCACCGACATTTGACAGCTTCGCGACATTTTGATCAAGAGGCCTCACGAGAGGTCAGAGAGAAATGGCAAATGTCAAGTATCGCACTGTGCCAAGACAGGCAATGTGGAGGTCCTAGTAACCTCCAGAGATTTGTTTAACAACCTCCGACATTCACAGGGGGAGGGAGACCATGGTGGCGTAATTACCGGGTTTACGCAGACGAAGAACCACTGAGGCAGGATGACACCGATGACGACTTCAGATCCAGTCAAGATTCCGCCAGAGGCGAGGTCTGTATATGAGATGGGCTGGGACTTTGTGAGATTTAGGAGGTTATGATACGGGCGCAGTTTCGTGAGCCGCTCATGGGTAAATACTTTCCGTGAGACTCGCGAGGCATGCCAAGGCTCAAGAGTTCCTGTGGCTGTGGCGAGATCGTGATGGACTACGTGGCTGATTCACAGAGTTACCGATTTGCCGATGATTACATTTCGGCCACCGACCGGGCCATGATGAGATTCATGAATGGACCGACTCATTCCATTCAGTTGGGATTGTGACTTCGCCCATAGATACGGATTCCATGGTCATTAGCCTCAACACAGAGAGAGAGAGATGCTGGATGTCAGAGCACCCGGGACGCATGTTAGTAACAAGAGAAGGACACTACTTTCTTCCGCCATGAGGAAAGAGATTTCTAGTTCACTATATCTCAGAGTCTTTCTGCTATTCTGCCAAGGATGTATGAGAGTCAGCTTCTGGGCCGCACATGGTGTGCTACCATCATTACCAAATGGAGCCACCGAAGGAGTGGGATTGTCTCAAGAAACAAGGGATCCTGTGGTTTTCTGTGGGACAAAGACAATCCCGCCAAGAGCAGACATGAGAGGATACGACGTTCCACAAGACCTGCAGACAGCCGCAGAGGCGGGCCCCGCCTGTGAGTTACACTCCGCACCTCCCATTTCACAAAGTGCCTCGAGAGGCCGCAGTGCATGGGTGGGAGGTAGAGGACGAGGTCACAGTGTGAGACATCAGGTCAGCAAGGGCCCACATTGGCACCCCACAGCTGAGTCACAAATCACCGGCTTATACAAGGTATCAAAAGACTCACTCAAGGCAAGATAAGGATGATCTTATCAGATTCATTCAATCGCGCACTAATCAGACTGAGTCGGGCTGAGGTTGAGACCTTAGAGAAGCTTTTTGTATGTGAGTTCTCCCTAGGAATTAGGCGAATAGGGATGATATATGTCGAGGTTTGTGAGATGGAGATCCTGTGGACTCTACTTACAAGGACCTGAGACTCATGGACATGGTCTGTGAGTTCTATGTCGTCTCCGGGATGGATCACGACAATTTTTAAGGCATCATCGACAGAGCCAGAGAGTTTACCGCCCACAGACATCACTTGGGGACAAACATGACATTTCTACCCAGACAGATAATGAGTCCGTGTCAGCACACATGGCTGGCCAGCTTAGCTCATTCTCAGAGGACGAGGTAAGACCGTACTAGATCTACTCTTAGTGGTTTGTGAGTATACTGATGTTTTTTCCACGAGCACCTAATTTTTTACCCCAAATGGACAGAGATGGTGGGGATTTCAGATCGAAGTTACACTCCTCGGTACTTCACTGACTCTCCACCCATAGATGGCACCAATTGAGCTTATGAACCTCGTGAGTCCAAGCACAGGAGCCATTGACAAGGGGTCTAGTTTGCACCAGTGCACCACCACTGGGCGCTCCGACTACTTCATGGAATAAGACACCTTTCGACTGCATCGACACCGATGAAATGGATCCACAAAGTAAGACCAAGAACCCACACCACACTGAGGATTGACGATTTGTTCGATCGCTGAGGAGCGAGCCCACTCTAAGATGCACCTTCGCGACCGGTTACCATCACCGAGGGTTGTGGATACGATATCCCCAAGATGCTAGACGCCAAGTATGGGCACTTTGAGTTTACGGTATGTTCTGATTTGATGAACGCACAAAGATTCATGATCTCATACAGGGATATTCCAACCCTATTTAGATCATTATCAACATGGGATGACATAATTGACACCCCCACGAGGAGCAATGGTACCACCAGAATCGCGATAGCTTAAGGAGACCATCAGTCACAAGTTTAGTAAGTGCAAGTTCGCCATCGAGAGATTTTCGGGACACGTGGTGTCAGATCGGGATCGTCACTAATTCAGAGAAGGTCGATGTTGATGAGTCGAGAGGCCGTAAGTCGCCAGACACTTAGCTGATCGGGCTGGTATTACAGAGATTCATTGAGGATTTCCTGACATGTTAATCTCATGACTAGGTTGCTCCTGGCGAGGTCAAGTTTGATTGAATGACCATGCAGGAGGCATTCCAGGAGTTAAAGAGGAGACTTACTTCAGCTCCCATCTTGATAGTCCTATTTGCATGTGTAAATAAAGGTATCATAGGATGCCTCGAGGGCCGGATTGATGTTTTGATGCAAACCCTGAGGGTAGGAGGTCATGGTTCTCGCGCTGAACTGAGTGCCAGACTTACCCCACACACGGACAGTGGAGTTACGGTCAGTCTTCGCCTTAAAGAGTTGGCGCCACTACTTATACGGCGAGGAGTTCGAGAAAATGCACCATAAAAGTCTAAAGTATATTACGCAGCCTAGACCTCAACATGAGGCAACGCAGATGGATGGAGTTCCTAGAGGATTATGACTTCACTGGCACACTGTCCTGCAAGGCAAATGTGGTGGCTGATGCACAAATGAAAAGTCGAGGAGCTGTCAGCATGTACTTCTCTCTGAGTGAAGATGTCCCGAGACCCGTGGGACAACTTCACACAAGACAACGAAAGGAATTTGCAGGCATCTTTGGGAGTTTATGGCTACACCGTCTCCGCTGGATAAGAGGATTGAGTCCCATAAGGTGGATCATAGAGATAAGAGTCCAACAAGACCTAGCACAATGTGTACGGGCATTATAATGAACTGCCACTGAGATATAGATCGATATAGGGTCGTATGATTCCCCAGTTGACCGATTTGAGAGAGGAGATTCTCAGGGAGTTTCACTGCTCTCGATTTATCGTGCATCTAGGTGGCACGAAGATGTACCAGATCTTCGCCGCATTACTGAGTGGACAAGAGAGACAGAGGGGAATTTGCCCGACGATGTCTCACATGTCGCTGTGTTAAGGCCGAGCACCGTGTTAGCAGGCTATCACCATCGAGGTGGCCGAGCGAGGCTGGAGCACGCCAATGGACTTCTGCGGATTCACTACATGGACGAAGCGTAAGCATGACGCGGTATGGTGATATGGAACGGCCACGGTCGCGACATTTTCTAACTGTGATGATCTTCACTTGAGAGATTCCGCTCTGCTATACATTCGGTGAGATAGTTCACACATGGAGTACCCGTATCATAGTGTCGGATAGGGACCCGAGGTTTACGTGACACTTTTTGAAGAGCCTAAAAGGCGCGGGCACACCTACCGACGATGAGTACAATGGTTCCACCCGTACGCACGGTCGGCCCGAGAGACTATGCAGTATTAGAGGACATGCTACGAGCATGCGTCCTGGATCATAAGGGCAATTGGGAGGAGCATTTGCCCTAGTGGAATTCGCCTACAACAACAAGCACATAAACGAGTACATGTATGGCAACTCGATGAGGCAAATGCATGGAGCTGTGGATCATCATATGTTGGACCTGAGGTGGGAGAGAGCTCCACTCACCGGGTCCCTGGACCCCGATTAGAGAGACACCTCCGAGAAGTAAGCTGATACTGACAAAGACTGCCTTCGCCGTAGCTCCTGCAAGAGCTATGCGGATGTGCGACGTCGAATCTCTAGAGTTCGAGGTCTCGGATCACGTCTCTCAGCAGACAAGAGGAGGGTCGTTCCATAGTTGAAGCTATCACGAGGTTCATTAGGACCTTTGATACTTAGAGGTAGGGTAACTGCTGAAAACTATAAAGTACCGCCCAAAGATGTCAGTGTCCACGAGGCGCTTCACGTCTCCATGTTCAAAATATACCCGCATCCAAATTTACGCGGGTGGATCGAGACATATCAGGTCGACACCATGGGACCTTCGGTAGGGACCATGAAAAATTGTTGATAATGACTCAGTTGTAACGCAAGACCTGAGGCTAGTTAGGGTACTATGGAGGCAAAACAATATGGAGATTCATGGTATTTTTTATGACTGATATGGCCACCTATCCCTTCTTGTTTAGGGACGGTTGCACGTGGTTTAGTCAAGTTAAGATTTAAAGGACTCCGTTTTACATGCATGGTAGAGTATGTTGCATATGTAATGTGAGTGATTGTAATTGTCCTCACTCGTGACGAAATTCCTTTAAGGAGGGGAGAATAAGACCTTCAGGAAATTCAACTTGGAAAAAATCGTACTTGATTACAAAATTGTTAATTCGGTTAAAATCTGGAATTTATTCTAGATCCTCGATGACAAAATGGATTTCACCGTTTGGAATCATCTCGCCGAAATCTAGTTAGTACGTGGAAAATTTCAGAGAATCGGTGACAAAGCGGCTGGTATGTTTTCAAGGCATCACTGCCTCGCAATCGTAAAACGCATTTTTGATGGTACGAAAGTCACATATAACACGACTCATGTGCCATGAGGTATGAGTAGAGAAACACGGAAAATGACTGGCCGGAATATGTCAACACAAAACCGAAAAGAAGGACAAAATGGTCATTGGAAATTGTTTGTCATAAGAAGACAAAATAATCAATAGTGATTGTATTCCCTCAATTCAAAGGCAAAACGTGAATGGAAGAGGGGAAAAAGATCCAAGAAGAAATGTGATTCTAAAGGGAGAGAGTCTTCCTTCTCTAGGAATACGCGCGATCCGAATCAGCTCTCTTCTGACAAGAAGGGCCGCTCTACGCTATATGCTTATGCTGGTACTGATTTAAGGAGTTTATCAAACTCCTCGAGGTAGGGCTTTCTCCCACTTTGGTTTTATTCCTTTCTTGGCACTTCCTACGTAATGTTTGAGTCATCTGAGGCCGTAGAGGGGTTACTGGACGTCCCCAAACCTCGGGACCGAATTGATATGAATTTTGAACACCATCGAGTAAATGCGGATCGCCACGTGCTGATTAAATTTGGAATTATTGTAATAAATCATGTATTGGTTTAGATGAGGTCGGGAATGGCCGTGAAATGCGGGTTCACAAAGTGAACCGATGAATTGATGAGTGTTTGAACCGTAAACCCTAGGGTTTCACCGCTCATAAATAGTGACAAAATGCATTGCGAAAATGTGTTTGATCGAGCGATTCAAGTCAATTGCTTCGTGGTTTTTGATCATTGTACTTCAAGGAGCTAATTTTTGATGTATGAAATGAGAATTTACATGACATGATTGTGTGAATTGATTGTTGGTAAATATATGCATGTTTATATTTACATGTGAATTGGGATCAGACAATTAGCATACATGCATTCCATATGCAATCGAACACCCTAGATCATGGGAGTGAGTGCATGAGATGAGTCTAGAGAAAAATGGTTCCTGAGGGTTGTCTAAATGTTAATTATCCGAGGTTATCTAAAATCAATAACATCAATCGCCTGAGACTCGCCTAACTGATATATCGGAGGGTAGTCCATAAATAATATCAATCGTCGGAGACGGCCCAATTGATATATATACACATCGGAGGGTTGTTCACAAACAAAATAATATAATAATTCTCATACGAGGCTTAAGCGAGTGTGAGGGAGTCGGTGAGGACTTGGGTATGAGTTGATAAGTTGTATTATCCAAGCAGGACTGCGCACTTGCTTGAATGGAGCGGTTTATATTTGAAAAATTGCACTGCACTTAGGTGCAGAGTAGCTCACTTGCATGATTCCACCATCGAGTTACTAGCCTCACCCTATCGAGGATATTATTTTGCCAAGTACGTAGAGCGTATGTAGGGACTCGCTCGGGCCCTGTGAGACCGAGGTTGTGAAGAAAGCCGTTGTGGTTTTGATGATTTTACACATGTATTAAAAATTCAAATTTTGCTATATGTGTCAGAGTAAGAGTAAATTATTAACTCTTAACTATCGGGACACAGCTGTATGTTTACGTATATTATTATGAGCAATCGCTTATAATTCCATGGTCGCTTTACCTCTGTTGTAATTATATTGGACCTATTGGACAAAGTTTCATGTGTGATATTTGTAAGTGCAGCTCCTCGTACAAAGGAGACTCTGCTCGATTTTCTGAAGTGGCGTTGGGTAACCCGACATTCACTTGTATTCCACGAGTTGATGGGTAGTCAACGGACCCTGGGTTTGGGGTGTTACAATTTAGTTGTCCCTTTGAACCTAGATCTTAGGATCTCTAGTCAGCTAGGTTGGGTATCCATTGTATCGACTTGTTCTTTTACGGGCTTTAGTCCCATTCCCTTCAATGACTTTTCAACCAACTCTCTGTTTAACCCTTTGGTTAGCGGGATCCGCAATGTTATCCTTAGATTTTACAAAATCTACAGAGATAACTCCAGTTGAGACTAATTGTCTAATGGTATTGTGTCTACGACGGATATGTTTAGACTTACCATTGTACATACTACTTTGTGCTTTACCAATAGAAGATTGACTATCATAGTGTATATATATTAGAGGCACAGGCCTTGGGCCATCTTGGCATATCCTCTAAGAAATGGTGTAACCATTCTGCCTCTTCCTCACATTTGTCTAGTGCTATAAACTCATATTCCATTGTGGATATGATAATAACCGTTTATTTTGATGATTTCCATGATACTGTTGCACATCCCAATGTAAAGACATAACCACTCTAGGATTTTGAGTCTTTAACATTAGATATCCAATTAGCATCACTGTATCCTTCAAGTACAGTAGGATATCTTGCGTAGTGCATTCCATAGTCATGAGTGAATCGTAAGTATTTTAATACTCTCGTTATTCCTTGCCAATGCATAACTCTGTGATTACCTCGTGGTATCTACTCGCTTTATTAATCGTGACAGCTATGTCCGGTCTTCAGACAACTTATTAAGTACATTAGACTGCTTATCACCCTAGAGTATTCTAGTTGAGAAACACTCTCTCCTTTATTCTTGGACAAGTGTAGAGTTACATCTACTGGTGTTTTGGCTATACTAGAGTTATTGTAACACCCCGTCCCGAGAATGTACATGATACTCAGAGGGGGTGTATAAGAGTACCCAAGTATTGCATCAAAACAATTTTGAGACGAAATTAGAAAGGAAAGCTTACTTTAAACCTAATTTATGGTATTAAAACAAGGGTACAATCTTGTCATCAAGCAAAAAGGATATAAAATCACAAATGAGTAGAGGCCATAGCAGAAATTAAATAAGTTGAATTAAATGATTTTGTAAAAGAGACAGGAGTTAAACTGTAATTAAGGCAAAGTGCAAAGTTTAGCATAAATAGAGGGTGAGACCAACAAAAGTCATTTGTCTCATATTTTAGCTAGGGCTCACGTTTTTGGTGAGGAGAAGAGCCAAGGAGAGCCAAGGAGAGCCAAGAGGAGGAAGAAGAGGAAGAAGAAGGAGGAGGAGAAGTCCAAAAATCAGGTATGTCTTTGCCTTGTAACCATTGGTAATTGGATTCTAAGACTTTGGGCAAGTGAGAATAGATGCCTTTGGTAAAGGTTTTGTGCAAAGAGCACATGAACCTTGAATTGTTGGGGTTGCAGAGTAAACCCAATTGGGAGAAAATAACCATGAAATCATCAAATTATGTGGTTTTATAAAGAACTTGGTGGACCTTAGGTAGGGTTCTTGAAGCTCACTAGGTTTTGAGGTTTGAAGTTCCATAACACCTGGCTTCAATTGTCAGGAGTTGTTTTTAGATGAATTCCATAAAATTCTGAGGCGCGCGGAATTATAGAAGTTGTAAGGATGTTAATTGGTAGAAAAAGTGGCAAAAAGGAAGTAAATTCGAAAATTCAAGGACCGTTTCGCATAGGAAATGCTCGTTTCCCTGCTTTCGTCACCCGGGCCGCATTTTGATCATAACTTGCTCATTGCAGATCTGATTTGAGTGATTCAAAATTCTGGGTAAAATAGACTTCTAGGGAAAAAAGTTATCTGAACGAAGTGCGTGCAAATTGTAAACCTAAAGTGCCCAAAAATTTACTCAAATTAGGGCCATGTGTAAGCCACTGTCTGGTTCTCGGTACAGGAAATGCTCTGTTTTCCTGTTTTGACCATTTGTCGTATTTTGACCATAACTTGCTCATTTTTGATTCACTATGATTCAAGTTTCTGATTAAAATAGACTTCTAAGGAAAAAATTTATCTGAAGTAAGTTTAAGCAAATTGTAATCCTAAAGTGCCCATAAATTTGTCAGTGGGAGCTATGTGCATTCTCGTTCGCCAAATTGAGTCATTTAGATGTGGCCAACTTGTGTTATGTGGTTGAGGGCCTTAGAGAAGGAATTTTAAATTGAAAATTTAAAGAGATGTCATTGGATATACAAAGGACTGATATGGAGAGTTTCACTTTTGAAGACCTTTTGAATAATTTTGGGGTCAAAAAGTCTATAGAGTATTGTTGGAAAGGTTGGCCAAATGAATGGTTTTTAGTGCTTAAGGGTAATTTGTCTATTTGGCTTAACAGAATGTGTACAGATTAAATGGAAGGTGATTAATGTATAGTTGTGGTTTTCTTGAAAAGGTGAAAAGGACTATCTGGATGGGAAACAGGAATTCGGCAGAAGCAAGCTGATCGAGCTAAAAAAGAACCGGAGTAAAATGATATTTTGAAAAATTGGAGTTTAAAAGTGAATGATTTAATGTTAAACTGAAAGTTTAATGGAAATGTTTATGTAAATGTTAAGGCATATGGAAATGTTTTATATTGCATCAATATATATATTTATATGTATATTAAATATGTATGCATATGTTAAAGTATTATGAAAGTTTTAAACTGTGTAAAGAATGCATATGTGTTTTAATGATAAAGTAAAGGATTTAAATGTATTTATAAATGATTTGAAGAAATAGCGACTGATTGCTGCTACTCTAAACCCCTATGACTAAGTATGACCGGAGTATCGGCCGGCGACTCCAAGTCAGGCGATTTGTAGGTGTGCCATAAAGTTACTAACCGAGGGAGTGGAATTAGGTGTCTAGAGTAATATCCTTACACGTGATAAGGTGCTATGACTGGAACCCTATGCAAAGCGTGAGTTTCTTCGCAGCGTAGTGGTTATGACTGGAATGCATCAGTTCTCACCGCAGACTGAACCGTTTCTGTGTTTATTCCCCGGGTTCCATTTAAAGAAAGAAATAAAGAAAGAAAGTTTAGCATAAATGGATTTAATTGTATAAGTATTTATTATAAAAGAAAGAAAGTTTAAGACATAAATTGATTTTAATTAGTAATAGTATGTATTACTTTGATATATCTTGAAAATGTTATTTAATGAAAATGTACACTCACTTTAGGCTCCTTTAGCTCATTCTTTCCGGTATGTTTCAAAAACATTTTGGGGACAAAGATAGGTGCGCGGTAGAGGCGTCCCGGTGCGGTGGAGCCATCAAGAGCGGCTTTGTGATTTCATTGTATATATAATTTTCCATCTTGTATATGTTTGAATATTTTGTCATGGATATGTATGTATAAAGTTGAAAAGGAACTACGTGGGCTTTGATCCTCGATGGAGCGAGGAATGCGTGGCGGTCGGCTTAAGTCAGGCTCAAGCCTAATCTTTGATAAAAACAAATGCATGGATTTGAAGAAGTTTCAAATGTTTTGTTAGGTGAAATGAATAAATGTATATATGTATATATTGTTTGATTTGGTTGTAGACGAGGAGTCCTAAAGCAGGAAGTTGAGAAGTTGAGGATGGAAAGATTAGAAGTGAGCAAATGTTTTTCGCGGGTTTGTAGAGAGATTTGGGAAAGTCCGAGAAAAATAGGGAAACTGCGGCCAATTTTACGAAAAATCTAAGCGTTTGGAAAAAAAAAAAAATTTTTACCGCCTTCGCATTTATTTTCTAAAGATATGTTAAGAGTTGAAAAGGGTTCACTCCATGGATTTTATTTGACTGTTTTAAGGAAAAGTTTCTATATCCATTGGAGTGCCGGGAGGTCCCCTCGGTTTCATGAGGTTAATCCGAGTCGGGATCCTTCAGTTATCCTTATCAAACTTCCTAAGAATATTGTCAACATAGTGTGACTGACTTAGAATGAGTCCTTCAGATGTTCTTTTGATTTTTATTCCCAAAATTACATAAACAAGTCCTATGTCTTTCATGTAAAACCTAGAGTTCAACATGTTCTTGGTAGATGCAATCATCTTATCATCACTACTGATAATAAGCAAGTCATTTACGTACAAGCATACAATTACATATCCTTATTCATCATCTTTGACGTAAACACACTTCTCACATTCATTGATTTTGAATCCATGTGACAACATTACATTGTCAAATTTCTCATGCCATTGTTTTGGTGCTTGCTTCAATCCATATAAGGATTTTACCAGTTTACAGACTTTCTTTTCTTATCCCAGAGTAGAAAAACCCTCAGGCTGCTTCATGTAGATTTCTTCCTCTAAATCTTCATTAAGAAAGGTTGTTTTCACATCCATCTGATGTACTTCAAGGTTTCTCAATGTAGCAATTGCCAGTACCATCCTTATAGAATTTATTCTCGTTACAGGAGAATATGTGTCAAAATAATCTAGGCCCTTAGTTTGTTTGTAGCCTTTGATCACAAGTCTTGCTTTTTACTTGTCAATTGATTCATCTACTTTCCTTTTCCTCTTGAAAACCAACTTGGAGCTCAAAGGTTTACATCATGGTGGAAGATCCACCAGTTCTTAAGTATGGTTATGTAGTATGGATTCAATTTCATTATCAATGGCCTCTTTCCACATGAGACCCTCTATAGAATTCACTAGCTTTTTATAAGTTTGAGGTTCTTCTTCGAGCATGTAAGTCAGAAAATCTAAACCAAAAGATTTTTCTACCCTTGCTCTCTTACTGTGTCTAGGTTCAACCTCACCAGTATCATTTCCATCTTGAACATTTTCATTAATATTCTTAAAAGCTCGTTTTGATGAATTTGGATCTACTTTGGATTTACACTGAAATACATCTTCAAAGAAAGATGCATTCCTCGATTCCATTATCGTGTTCTTGTGAATATCCGAGATATTCGACTCATGAACAAGAAATCGATAAGTAGCACTGTTATGTGCATAACCAATGAAAATGCAATCAATAATTTTAGGTCCTATTTTCACCTTTTTGGGTGGAGGTATTGCCACTTTAGCTAGACATCACCACACTCGCAAGTATTTGTAGGATGACTTTATTCCTTTCCATAACTCATATGGAGTTTTTTCTGCTTTCTTTTAGGTCTGTATTGAGTAGTGCGAGATAAAATGAAGCTCTCCCCACATGTTTTGTGGTAGACCAGAACTAACTAGCATTGCATTCATCATTTCCTTTAGAGTGCGATTCTTACGCTCAACTACTCTGTTGGATTGAGGCGAATAAGGTGATGTGGTTTCATGTATAATCCTATGTTGAGCGCAAAAGTCAACAAATGATGATTCATACTCACCACCTCGATCACTTCTCAACAATTTAATTTTCTTGTTGAGTTGATTTTGAACTTCGTTTTTGTAGAGAACAAATTTCTCTATCGTCTCATCCTTACTTTTGAGTAAGTACATGATGAGTCTAAAACTCATCTAATTTTAAGCCCATTTTAATTGATTATTTAGGCTTAAAAATAAGATTTAATGCATAATTATATCATTTTCACCCAAAGTTATGTTTTACGGGAATTTAGAGAAAAGAAGCAGAAAAGAAAGAAAAAGCAGCAAATGAGGCTAAAAAGGGAGAGTAGCAGCAGAAACGGCTAAGTTAGGCAGTGCAGATTGTCGTAACAATGTCGCGACACTACTCGATGGGCAAAGTGGCAGAAAGAATGTCATGACATAGTTAAATAATGTCGCGACATTCGCGACATAATGCAAAGCCAAGGGCAGCAAACTCTGTCGTGACATTCAAAATTTATGTCGCGACACAAAATTGGGCTGAAAGTAATGAAATTTGTCGCGACAATCACTTAGAAGGACTACTCAAGAACATTGAAACTATGTCGCGACATACTTCTTTATTATTAGCGACAAAGGCAAGCGATGAAGGAGAACTCTCCTTTGATAAAAAGCGACTTCTTGTCACGACAAAGACCAAGATGGGAGCTTCGAACTCTATTGCAACAAAATAATTTTACCATGTGACAAAGAGAGAATCTTTGAAGGCTGAGATGCAATCGTGACATAATCTGTCGTGACAAAGATCAAGTTGAGGGCACAAAACTATGTCGTGACATAGAGCACCTTTGTTGCGACAAAGATCAAAGCTGAACTGAGAAACTATGTCGCAACATAAAAAGTGCAGAAAGAAGAAACAATGTCGCGACATTAGAAAACTATGTCGCGACATAAATCAAGGCAAAATGCAGAACCTATGTCGCAACATTGATTTTATTTGTCGACAGGACTTGACAGAGAGTTTGCTGATGTTTGTGACCTGAAGCCCGCGACAACATACGATAGAGCACAAAGAAAATGACTGGCGTGTGACATTGGAAATTTATGTCGCGACATAGAATAACAATGTCGCAACAAAAATAGTAAATGGGCCTGCATTGAAACCCACATCATCGGTCTTGATTTTAGGCCCAACATCATTTATTGAGGCTATAAATAACAAGCCTTAGAGATCGGGGGTGGTGGGGGTGTGTGGATTGTTGAAAAGGTACCGCCATTTAGGAGCAGTGTGATGAAGTAGAAATTTTTATTTTTTCATATTTTCGTTTTCTTTTCTTTTCTTCTTGTAATTTATTTTATTTTCTTTTTATTATAACTAGAATAATCGATTTGAGTTGTAATCTTGAGCTAAGATCAATGAATATTTAGTTCCATTTCTATATGATCTTCAAGGTTTTTCTAGGATTATTTCTAGAACTATTTTCTGGAATTTATTTCTAGAATCCCTTTCTCTTCAGTTTGTTTACAACTTCAACCAATTCGTTTGGCTAACTAGTTGTTGATGTTTGTGAACCAGTAATGGAAGGCTAAGCTCTTGCTGGGAAGGGGCTAGGTGTTCGGGTTATGATTTGTAGCATTTAAATGATTGTTTTGGGTTTTGAGAATTTGATTGATTTAATCGGTATTATTCATGTAATTAACTGTTTTTAATATTAGTAGATTTTACCTAGTAAAGGGCTGTATCTTGCTCTAATTTCTAAGAGGCCCTTTGAGTGACATAGAGATGGAAATTCCTGAGAATATGAAGCAGTTACTTGGGGGTATGTTAGACTAATATTAAGGAACTAATGAACTCTAAATGATTACTCTGACAAATCACTAATTTACTCATGGTGTGAGGATTAATTAGATGATGTATCAGTTTAATGTTTAGAGGTGTTGTCTTAGTTCGACATAACAATCTCAGTCCTGTGTTAGCTAAGATTATAATCAAGGAGAGGAAGAATTCTTGCAGATTGTGGTATCGATTAGATTGGATGAGGCTAGTGTTTTCCTGTCTATGGGGGCAAGCGAGACAGTTCTAGCGGACGTGAATGAAGAAAAACAATGGATCTTCAAGAGAATTGATTTACAAATGGCAGTTAGACCACATTGTCTTGAAAAGGAATATGGCTCTCTAATTAGTGTATGGAGGAATCCAAACTATACTACCTTGCTCTTGAACAAGTTCGGGATTCAAACCCATAACAAATATATGTTTTCAAAAGAAAACGTTGCAATTTGATGATTTGAATATAAATCCCATTCCTAGTGTGTCATACGATTCCGTTGACTTTGATTGAATCAGAACGAGTTAAGGCATGAGACGGCCCAGGACTCTTTACCTTAATTAGACGATGGTATATCAAGTCTTATAATATATTAACATATCATATACAAAGTCAAAATAAAACTACCACCGTAGTGGTGTTTCTGATGTCGAAGATACAATCACAGGAGTCATATTTACATATTGACTATACAATTTCAATTACTGATTAGAGTGCGGAACCTACTGTGATGAACCCCTACTCAGTGTGTTGACGGCGAATACGGAATATCGGGACGTCTTCTCCGCAATACCTACTGGTTAAAAACCAGTGCTAAACTGCAGCAGTAGAACATATCTGATATGCATGTACACATTTATGACATATAACAATAAACGGTCTCGAAATTACATGCATTCCTTATCATGGACTTATACAAATACTTATGCTTATTCTTATATAAAAGTACCCGTAGGTACTACGCAGTTCATTATACGGAAGTACCCGTAGGTACTACTGGACTTATACTTATTTTATAGGACTTATATTTATTCGGGTCTCCCGTAGGAGTTACAGAGCTTACTCGTATTCGAAAATACCCGTAGGTATATTATAGATCAGAACGATACACCTTCGCTTCCTCTTATTCATTATTCAGGTTATTATCATATAATTATGGGAATACACAGACCAGTGCTAATAAAAGTGTAAGACATAGCACAATAAGTATCCGAAGATACTGTCTGATCTGGAAGTCTTAGGTAGCATGACGGGATTTCCGTCTTGAACGGGAGTGCCCTTAGCACTGTGGGACCAGAGGTGCACGTGGCACTAACAGGACAGGAGTGTCGTAGCACTTAATAGGATAGGAGTATCGTAGCACTTAATAGGACATGAGTGTTGTAGCACTTAACGGGGCCAGTGCGGGTAGCATAACGGGGAGTACCAGTACTAGTTAAGTCTTGGGACACTAATCGGGAGTACCGAAGTACTAATCCGAGAAGTCAGGGCACTAATTAGAATCAAAGTGCTAATCGAGTCTTGAACACTAATCTGAGTCTGAAGTACTAATCGAGGGTGCCGGAAACCTTGTCGAGACGAATCTTGTGTCATTTAATATTGCTCTTAGCGGTTTACAATTATATGAGTTCGGTAACACTATCATATAATAGAGGGCATTCTTAGCCACATTATGTGTTCATGACATATTGTATTTCACGTTCATGGTCACGTGTCGGTCGTTTTCATATTACATATCATGTTATGTTTCATGAACCTGACTATGCATTGTGCATTTCCTATATTTTCATGTTACTATTACATGGCATTTCATATACTTGTGCGGTATAATGCCTGTATTCACACATCATTCAAGTATTCTAATTCCTCTATGAATCTATTTTCTTGAAATTGCAATGTAATTAGTCATCGAACTAAAGTTATGGCATTGTCATGCCAAACTAGTCAAGTTACTGATTTTACCTGAGGGACAGTTTGAAATACTCATTTTTCAGTGCCTTGACTCCATATTTGACACTGGTTCTTTGTACTCCTTTACAGTTAAGGTGCTAAGGGTTCTCCTCAAGCGAAATCACCCAGGCTCCAGACAGAAACTCAAGATACATCCCAGAAACAATGGGGCCCCTCTATGATCAAAGCGACGGGAATTTAGGTGGAATATGGCCTCACTTTGAGTGAATTTTTGGGCCACTTAGAGTTAGAATTTGACAAGGTCTATTTCTGGATGTTTGGTTCTCCTTGAAGTCTATTTTAATTATCAGCAGATCCTTTCCAAGCGGATAAGACATGAGCAAGTTATGGCCCAATCTGGCTTGGTCAAATGAAGCTGGGGTGTCTGGTACATGTCGACATGTCACCGGTACATGTTCAATAAAACGACGGGAACCCAACATGCAGTACATGTTCGGGGTGTACGGTACATGTCCTTAGAAAATTGCCCGAGAATGTGTATTTTTCTCATTTTCATGCACTTTCTTTCATAGATCACCTATTACATCCGCCCCGTAAAACTAGCACGGAATCCCTCAAACAACTTTGATACTTTTAATTAGTCAAAGAATCCAAGGATTCATACACAAGTTCACCCAATTCTACCAAAGCTTTGGAATTTTTGAAGGATTCCATATTTAATCATGATTAACTAGGGATTTTCAATCCAACTTCCCTTAATTCTAGAGTTAGGATATGTTCATAACAAAACCTGAGAAAAGGGAACCAATTTAATCTTCGAAGAAAACCCTAGTACTCATACCCAATTAATTTGTATACAAAAAATCATACAATTCACTACTAGAATCCATCCAAAAGTCAAGCATCCATACCTTGTCTTGATCTCCCTCTTCCTCTTCTTTTCCTTCCTCTTCTTCTCCTTCCTCCTCCCGTAAGCCTTGTTTGGAGACCAAAAATAACCCATTTTTGGTCTCCTCGTCTATTAATAATTAATTATTCCTTTATTTACCTTTTTGGTCCTCCATCATTCTTTTATTTGTATTTCAATTTTAGTTATTTCTACTTTGACCTATGGTCTTATAAATTTATGATTTTTATGCCCCTTTTTGGCAAATCACACTTTTGCCCTTATAACTTGTACAATTTTCGGGTTTCTAAGTTTCTATATTTTTTATGATTAATTACGAATTTTTAATTTATATATACCAAATACCCTAAACATGTTGAGAACAACTAGGGTATATTCGGGTAATTCTGATTCTCCCTTAAAATAAATTTCGTCCTCGAAATTACTTGAGCCCAAAAATTTGAGGTCTTGTACCTCATTGTCGATTCTGGTTCCCATGTTGCTTCTTCCATACCATGATGTTGCCAAAGCACCTTTACCAGAGGGACTTTCTTGTTTCGTAATTGTTTTATTTCACGATCTAGAATAGCTTTCGGCTCTTCTTCGAAAGTGAAATCTTCTTATACTTGTATATCTTGAACTTGTAATATGCGATGGAGTCGAGCAGTATCTACGAAGCATAGACACATGGAATACATCATGTAATTCGGCTAACTCCGGAGGAGTGCGAAGCGGTATACTATTGGGTCCGAAGCTCTTTCTAAAAAACTTAGTAGGGCCAATGAATTGTGGACTTCGGTTGCTTTCCTTCAAAATGGAGTATCTTTTCCACGGAATGCTTTTTAAAACACTTTATCTCTCCAGCTTCATACTCTATATCTTTTTCTCTTCAAATTAACATAAGACCTTTGTCTATCCCACGGCGACTTTTAATCTCTGCTTTGAATAATTTGAACCTTTTCTTAGTGTCTTTTACTAATTCGGGACCCGATAATCTTATGCTCGTTCGTCTCTGTCCAACACATAGGAGTTCACCACATCGTGCCATCTGAGCTTCATACGAGGCCATACTAATACTGGATTGATAACTGTTGTTATAAGCAAATTCCATAAGTGGAATGTACCTATCCCAATTTCCCGAAAAATCTAATACACAGCCCCGAAGCATATCTTCCAATACCTGAATCACTCTTTCAGACTGTCCATCTGTTTGTGGATGGAAAGTAGTGCTAAAATTCAATCTTGTACCAAAAGCTGACTGTAACTCTTTCTAAAACCTTGACGTAAACCGAGGATCGCTGTCAGACACTATCGATACGGGAATGCCATGTAATCTGACAATTTCATTCACATAAAGGTCCGTTAAACGATCCATGGAGTAGTCAAGTCGAATCGGTAGGAAGTGAGCAGACTTGGTCAGTCTGTCCACAATTACCCAGATTGCATCATGTTTCTTTTGGGTGAGGGGAAAATTGGATACGAAATCCATAGTTATGTTATCCCACTTCCATTGGGGAATTGGAAGGGGATTCAATAAACCGGATGGTACTTGGTGTTAGCTTTGCTAGCCGACACATTAGACATAACCCGTACTCGAAATATCACTTTTCATCCGCCGCCCCATTAAGGCATTTTCTTATCTGGTACATTTTATTACTTCGGGATGCATGGTAACTTGATATTGTGGCTTTCATATAATATTTTCTTTTTCAAATCCATATCATTCGGTACACATAATCTACTCTTATACAACAAACCACCACTTCCATCTATGACAAAATCAGTCTTGCCTCCAATACTGACCAATTGAGCCATTTCTTGTAACTTGGCATCATTTTTCTGAGCATTCAATATCATTTGTTTTAAATCCGGTATCACATTCAATTGAGCCAACAAGGCTCCATCGGTTGCAAGTCTCCAATCAAAAATTTTCAAGGTCAAAGCAGAAATCATTTTCCTACTTAAGGCATCTATCACTATATTTGCTTTTCTGGGGTGGTAATCAATTATACAGTCATAGTCTTTAAACAATTCTAACCAGCGACATTGCCTCAAGTTCAAATCTTTTGAGTTATGATATTTGAACTCTTACAGTCTCGGTAGAAAATTCTACATTTTCTCCATATAAATAGTGTCGCCAAATTTTCAAAGCGAACACTACAGCTGCTAACTCCAAATCATGTGTGGGATAATTTTGCTCATGCGGCTTCAATTGCCGGGAAGCATAAGCCACCACTTTCCCATCTTGCATCAAGACACATCCCAAACCTATCCTCGAAGCATCCTTATTTTGTAATCCCTACCAGTAAATTTGAATCAACAGTGCTTCAGCGATCATTTAACTGTCTCCAATTGAGGATGCTATAACTGAAATCCTTAGCCACCGTCTCCGATAATACCAGCTAAACCCGAGAAACTTCTTTTCGGTTACATTTCGAGGAGGTTTCAATTCTGGTGCTTCGATTTTCTTGGGTCCACTCTAGCTACCTTACGTGGGCACAATATGACCTGAGATGACACTTCCTTAAGCCAAAAATCACATTTACTTAAATTGGCAAACAAGCGGATTCTCTCTCAAAGTTTGCAATACTATCCTCAATCATGTTCTTGTTTCTGTTGCATCTTTAGAATACGAGGATGTCATCAATAAATACCACAACAAATTGATCCAAATAGGGCGGAAAAACCTGTTCATCAAGTCCATAAACGATGGGAGCATTCGCGATCAAATGGCATGACTAAAAACTCATAGTGGCCATAACGGGTTTTGAAAGCTGTTTTCGGGACATCAACCTCTTTTACTCGGAGTTGATAATATCCCGATCGCAAGTCTATCTTCGAGAAGACACTTGCTCCTCTTAATTGATCAAACAAATCTTCTATTCTTGGCAACAGGTACTTATTCTTAACTGTTACTTTATTTTATTTTGTTAGTCAATGCACATCGAAGAATTTATCATATTCTTAACAAATAAAACCAGTGCACCCCAAGGTGAGACACTAGGTCGGATAAAACCCTTATCCAATAGCTCCTATAGTTGAGTCTTCAACTCTTTCAATTCAGTTGGAGTCATACTATAAGGTTTCCTCGAAATAGGAGTAGTTCCTTGAAAAACTTCATTAGAGAGATCCACTTCTCGTTCAGGTGGTACTCCCGGTAACTCTTCGGGAAACACATCAGGGAACTCCCTAATCACAGGAATATTTTCTATATTTACTTGCTCTCTTTTGGAGTCAAGAATCAAAGCCAAAAAGACTTCACAACCTTTTCTTAGAAAACGTTGGGCTTTCATAGCTGACATAATTTTCGGTACTGATTCAGATCGGATACCTTGTATTTTTACCTTTGAAAGGTCAGGTCATTTAAGCAGGACTATTTTCTTATCATAGTCAACTATGGCCCAATGTTTGGATAACCAATCCATTCCCAAGATTAGATCAAACTCATGAAAAGGCAAAGCAATTAGATCAACCGAGAATTCCTTATCATGGACCATTAAAGACTGATTCTTATACACGGTTGACTCTAACACTATGCCCCAGAGGACTTGTAACAAGCAGGTCATAATCTAACAGCTTTACTGCAGGTAGTTTATCACTCATTTGTTCCATGCATATATATGAATGTTTAGAGCCCGGATCAATTAAGGCATACAAAGCAATATCAAAGAGAGTGAATGTACCCGCAATAACCCCCGGTATGTCCGGATCTTCACGAGCTCTCATCCACGTAAGCTCGTCTTTGGGGCGTGTAGCGAGAGTTCACCGTCTCTGAAGCATTACCTCTACCTTGCGAGCCACTTCGTCCTCTACCCCTACTCTGAGTTTGTGGAGGTACATTTGACCCTCCTCTACCACTTCCTTGAGGATTTCTAGAACTTCCCAATCCTTGCGGACAGTTGGCTATCACGTGCTCTGTACTCCCACATCGGAAACAACCCCCAGTTACTCGTCTGCAAATACCACTATGATAATTGTGGCAATGTGCGCATACATGCTTTTCCTCTTGTCCAGTTGAGATGCCTTGATCGGAACTTTGTGTCATGGTAGGTCCTTGTCTCCTACCCCGTGTAGCTGGACCTCGTACTGAATCAACTTGTGACTCTCTAGGTCTTTTTCTCGAGGAACCCTGTGAGAACTTTTCTCTTTCTTTCTTTCTTGACTCTTTATTTGATTTCTCAATTTTTATAGCCGCTTGTACGGTGATAAAAATTGGCGGCTTATAACGAATGCTTGTTTGTGAGGTACTGCTGATAGACTCATGTAGGCCCTCCTGGCTGTCCACATCTGAATTTTAGTAAGAATGGATTACGGTGCATATTTACTAGCATTAATTCTTTCACATATTCAGCCACTGTCATTTTCCCTTGTCTTAGAGTCAAGAATTTCATCAATTTCGATTCTTTGTAATCATCAGTGACATACTTCGTATTAAACTCGGTGACGAAGTAGTCCCATGTAACTGGATCTGGGATTAGTGGATTTCTCAAAATCAGCTTCCTGATCTGTTTACCTTCTTATTAATGAAACCGCACATGTGACCTTTTGGTCCACGGGGACATTCGTTTCATCTAAAACCCTTTCCAGTTTTTTCAAGCCAACTTTTCGGCTTTATGATTCTTCCATACTTGTACCATGGAATTCTTCCACTCCATGCTTTCGTATTGCATCGCTCTTTCCGGGCTTGTGGGGCGGTGAGTGATCTCAGACCCTTGACATATCACGAGAGACTTTTATCATGTGCCCGGTTGAAGCATTTTCATTCATCGTTGACTTCCGGACGGATCGGGCGGATGGATCGAGGGTCGCAGCTTTCGGCTATTCGTCTGACTTCTGAGGTGGATCCATTCTAGGTGACCGCGAGAACAAAACGTCGCGTGAGCTGACACATTCTATGTAGGTACATCAATAATCTTAGACTTTTTCCAGAAACGCCTAAACCTAGGCTCTGATACCAACTTGTCACGCCCCGATTCCCGGCTCGACCCGATTGGCGGATCGAACCAGGTTCCGAGGCGTGAGACCGAACTGGGACTCTTTACCTGCTTAATTAGACAGTGGTATATCCAAGTCTTATAATATATTAACATATCATATACAAAAGTCCAAAATAAAACTACCACCGTAGTGGTGTTTACAGTGTCAGAGATACAATACCGAGTCCCATTTACATATTCAAAAACTATACAATTTCAATTACTGATCAGAGTGAGGAACCTACAGTGATGAACCCCTACTCGTGTGTTGGCCCGGCAGAATGCGGAATATCTCGGACGTCTTCTCCTGTACCTACACAGATTAAAAACCCATGCTAAGCTTTACGCTTAGTGGGAAACATATATGATATGCATGTACACATTTATGTTCAGAATATAACAATAACAGATATCGGAAATTACATGCATTCATATCATGGACTTATACAAATACTTATGCTTAATCTTATATAAAAGTACCCGTAGGTACTACGCAGGTTCATTATACGAAAGTACCCGTAGGTACTACTGGACTTATACTTATTTTACAGGACTTATATTTATTCGGGTCTCAGTAGGAGTTCTGAGCTTTTCGTATTCGAAATGCCGCGTGGGTATATTAAAGTCGAGCGATACATTCGTTTCCTCTTATTCATTATTCGAGTTATTATCATATAGTATGGGAATACCGGACCCGGTGCTAATAAAAAGTGTAAGACTACCGACACAATAAGTATCAGAAGATACTATCTGATGCTGGAAGTGCCGTAGCCGCAAAGCGGGATTTCAGTGCGAGCAGGAGTGTCATGCACTAATCGGGACAAGTGCGTAGCACTGCGGGACCCGGAGTGTGCATAACGAGACGAGTGTGGCAGCACTTAATAGGGCCCGAAGTCTTTGTAGCGCAACGGGGCAGGGTGCGTAGCACTTAACGGGGCGGGAGTGCGTGGCAGCCGCGGGTGCAAAGTACTAGTTAGAGTCGGGAGCACTAATCGGGAGTACAGTACTAATCGAAGTGCTGAAACCTTGTCTGAGTACCAAAGTACTAATCGAAGGAGTGCGAGCGCTAGCGGGACGAATCTTGTGTCATTTAATACTTGCTCTTGAAGCAGTTTTACAATTATAATTCGATAACTTACTATCTTATAATAGGGCATTCTTAGCCATTATGTGTTCATGACATATTGTATTTCACGTTCATGGTCACGTGTCAGTTCGTTTTCATATTACATATCATATTTATGTTTCATGAACACAACTATGCATTTTGCATTTCCTATATTTTTCATGTTACTATTACATATGACATTTCATATACTTGTACAGTATAATGCCTATGTATTCACACATCATTCATGTATTCTAGTCCCTCTATGAATCTATTTTACTTAGAAATTGGAATCACTCCAATTGGATCATCCAAACTAAAGTTATGGCATTGTCATGCCAAACTAGTCAAGTTACCGATTTTACCTGAGAGACAGTTTGAAATACTCATTTTCCAGTGCCTTGACTCCATATTTGACACTGGTTCTTTGTACTCCTTTACAGTTAAGGTGCTAAGGGTTCTCCTCCAACTAGAATCACCCAAATCGGAGCACTGAAACTCAAGATACGTCCGAAACAATCCGGACTACTCTATGATCAAAACTGAAGCAGAATTTGGCTGGAATATGGCCCCACTTTGAGTGAATTTGTGGGCCACTTAGAATCAGAATTTGATGAGGTCTATTTCTGGATGTTTAGTTTTCCTTGAAGTCTATTTTAATTAGCAACTTGAATCACTCAAATCGGATAAGAAATGAGCAAGTTATGGCCAAAATACGAAGATTGGTCAAAATAGAGCGGTGTCTGGTACATATCGACGTATGCCGGTACATGTTGGCCAACGAACGAGAACGACATGTGCGGTGCGTGTTCGGGGGTGTCTGCGGTCGTGTCGCGAAAATTACCCAAAATGTGTATTTTCTCCCATTTTTCATGCACTTTCTTCCATAGATCACCCCTATTACATCCTTCATCAAAAACTAACCTAGAATCCCTCTAAACAACTCCCCCAATACTTTTAATTAGTCAAAGAATCCAAGGATTCATACACAAGTTCACCCAATTCTACCAAACCTTTGGAATTTTTGAAGGATTCCATATTTAATCATGATTAACTAGGGATTTTCAATCCAACTTCCCTTAATTCTAGAGTTAGGATATGTTCCTAACAAAACCCTAGAAAAGGGAACCAATTTAATCTTCGAAGAAAACCCTAGTACTCATACCCAAGTAATTTGTATACAAAAAATCATACAATTCACTACTAGAATCCATCCAAAATTCAAGCATCCATACCTTGGCTTGATCTCCCTCTTCCTCTTCTTCTCCTTCCTCTTAACTCCTCCTGCTCGTAAGCCTTGTTTGGGAGACCAAAAAATAACCATTTTTGAATATAAATCTATAATAATTAATTATTCCTTTATTTACACTTTTGGTCCTCCATCATTCTTTTATTTGTATTTCAATTTTAGTTATTTCTACTTTGACCTAAGGTCTTATAAATTTATGATTTTTATGCCCCTTTTTGGCAAATCACACTTTTGCCCTTATAACTTGTACAATTTCGGGTTTCTAAGTTTCTATATTTTTGCAGTTAATTTACGAAAATTTTAATTTATGCCTACCAAATACCCTAAACATGTTGAGAACAACTAGGGTATATTTCGGGGTGTTACATAGTGTTTGGATCACATCTCAGCAAATCTTTTATTTCAATCTATTTTTAATGTTTTTCTTATGTTAATGTTAGATTTCGTTATTACAGTTTCTGCATTTTCAGTTTTGTTTTAGTTTTCATCTTTAGAAATTGAAGTTCAAATAGTGATGACCTTAAGTAGTAGGGGTAGTTGATGCATAGTTTTCTGCTCGATCCTTATGGTACGATGTCGAACTTAAGGTCCATTTGTGCCCCATGCGACACAATGCACTTGTAGAGATTTATCTTTTTAGACCAACCCAAAAGGTTTGACAGTCTGTCGAGAAAAATTTGGTCAACGGTACACATAACGATTACTTAGTCTTTATCATCCACAAAGGTAATAAAATATTTATTACCACCTATTGTTTGTACAAGCTTCAAATCACATATACCACTATGGATTAAGTCAAGAGGTTCAGTGTGTCTTTCAACACTTTGAAATGATGACTACGTCAGTTTTGATTCAACACAAGTTTCACACTTATGCTTTGCATCAATTTGGAAATTTGATATATGATTTAAGTTAATTAATTTACACAATGTATCATAATTAACATGTCCTAATCTACCATGCCATAGATTAGAGGACTAATGAATATAAGCAAAAGAACTAGCTTTATTCATTTTTGACTTAACAAGAGTCATTACATTGAGCTTCCACATACCATTACTCATGTAACCTTTCCTGACATACATTCCATGTTTGGATAATACAAATTTTTTAGACTAAAAAACCATTCAAAATCCATGACTGTTCAGTAAAGAACCCGACACTAGGTTCTTTCGGATTTAAGGGACATAAAGGACATTGGTCAGAGTCAACTCCTTCCCAGACGTCATCTTCAACACCACTTTTCCTTGGCCTTTGATTTTTGAATTGGTAGAGTTCCCCATGAACACCTTTTCCCCAATCTCAATTGGTTCAAAGGTGGAGAATATCTTATTGTCAAAGCACACATGGCGTGTAGCACCAGTGTCAATCCACCATTCCTTGGGATTGGATCCCACTAAGTTCACCTCAGAGATTACATCCATGAGGTCAATGTTAGACACATCCTTGGAGATGTCGTCAATCACATTAGCTTCCTTGGGTTTGTTTCTCTTTGGCAGTCTACAATCCGAAGATCTGTGACCTTGCTTCCCATAATTGAAGCATTTCCCTAGGAACTTTTGCTTCTTGGAGACTCCCCCTTTAGGTCCCAGCTTAGTGCCTTTCCCTTTGTTATTGCCTTTCTTGAACTTGGAACTTTGACCATGTTCCACAAAGTTAGCCTTAGCCTCATTGGGATTGTGTGCCATTTTCTTCTCAAATCCTCTATTGTCTTCTTCGATCCGAAGTCTAATAACCTGATCCTCGATGCTCATCTCCTTTCTCTTATGCTTGAGGTAGTTTTTAAAATCTTTCCAAGCAGGAGGCAGTTTCTCAATAATAGTTGACACTTGAAGGTTTCGCTCAACATCATTCTCTCAGCATGAATCTCGTGGAGTATTAATTGAAGGTCTTAGACTTGACTGACCACGATTTTGGAATCTACCATTTTATAATTGAGGAATCGGCCTACGACAAACTTTTTAGCCTCGGCATCCTCGGTTTTATATTTTTGGTCTAGTGATTCCCATAGCTCCTTGGCTGTTTTCTTATATATATACACATTGTATAGAGAATCAGTCAACGCATTCATGACGTAATTCCTGGACAGGAAGTCAGAATGTTTCCAAGCATCAACAACGTTGATGACTTGGATATCACGCTCATCTTCTTTGAACTTTGGAGCTTCTTCTATCAAGAATCTCGTAAGATTCAAGGTTGTCAGGTAGAACAACATCTTTTGCTGCCACCTTTTGAAATTATGTCCACTGAATTTCTCTGGTTTTTCTCTAGGTGAGACAGAGATAGGCACAATAGTAGGCAACACTAGTGCTTGTGCCACAGTAAGGGTTGCCACATGGGTAGATGCAGTGGGAACGATAGTGTCTGAACTAGAGTCCATTTATCTGCAAAATCATAGAATGTGTGTCAATTTTTTTTTATTCCCAAAAACCAATTCTCAGAATAATTGAAAATAACAAATAATAGAGTATTCCTAGGAAAGACTGGAGGTCACAAACGGTCCCACTTAAAATACAAACTCTTTAGACAAACGTCTGTGTATTATAATTTTCAATTTCTTAAGACCACAAAGAAATTGACACAAACTCACAAAGTGAGTGTAAAGTTTTAGCCTAAAAGGCTTCTCTCCTTACCATATATTCATCGCAAGGAATATCACAACTAAGCATGTAGCCTAGTGGTAGAGCATTTACCATTTGAATGCTTGGTCTTGGGTTCAAAACCCTTCCTAAGTTTTTCTTTTAAAAAATGTATTCCTTTGAACTTATCTCACATTTCATAAAAACATTTTAAGATATATATATATATATATATATATATATATATATATATATTTTTTTAAACGACCGAATTCAAAAAGGAAATCCAACTATCTCCTTGAACTTTTTTTTTTTTTTAATCAACCCAATTCAAAAGGGAAATTCAACTATCTCCTTGAACAAAACATTCCAAGATTTTTTTTTTCCAGAAAACAAAAACATCCGAATTCTTTAAACAAAAAAAAAAATCCTTTTTTTCCCCCAAAAGACAGAATCAGCCAAAATATTAAAAAGAAATTTCCCTTTCTTTTTTTTCACGAATCTGTTTTAAGAATGTTATGAACTCCCTCCAGGGAAACAAAAAAAGAGAGGAGAAAATTATGAAGAAATAAGAAAACAATTACAAGAGAAATAGTGTTAAACAGAAACGATGAAGCCGAGTCTTGTGAGAAGTCACAATCTCCTTAAAACAGATTCGATGTCTCCTTCGGTGCTCGGAGAAAATACGTCGGCGTCTGGCTTCCAGGATAAAACGACATACGAGCAACACAACAGCACATTGATACTACTCTGGCGAACTGAGACCGTAATCGAAGCTATCACCTAACAACACCCTCTGACCGTGTCACACATCAAACTCACAAAAGGAAAAACAAAAATTATATGTATATTTCCCAAACAAGAGGAGCCTCTCCATTATAAGAATAAAGGTGAGACCTTCAGCCTCCAGACTCCCCACAAAGTAAATGGCATTCATATTTGCTATGAATGTCATTCACTCCAACATCAGGGACTAAGCTATAGGCCTATAACAGAGAAAGCTTATAAGAAATAAAAAAAAAAAAAGAGCCATTTTTTAAGGGAGGAAGAGGAATAGCAGTTAAAGGTTTTTGGTGGAGATTCAGTTTTCTCCATTTTGAAACTGTGAAATAGACGAGGTATTATATATAAAATTGGATTGGATGCCGCGAGACTTCAATGAATGGTGATTTATTGTGCATAAAACTAGGCTGAATATATTTAATCTCAACATCACTTTATACTTGTGGCTTAAACGCTTAAACGTTGCTCGGTTTGAGGTTGATGGGTTTCCAAGTTCTGGTGTTCACGTGTTGATTGGTCTTTTTTTGGGTTTATGGCTTATCTTTTTAAAAAAAAAAACCATTTCAATAGGATCTATGTTCAGTGTTTATTCGTTATTATAATTTTTTGTCATTTCAAAAGGCTCTTCTTATGTCGGGTTGCACTATTTTTTTCTTTCTTTTTCTCTGAATATTACTGTTGTGTGTTGGAGTTCTGCAACTATGGCCTAGAGACTGGTAGAGAGAGAAGAGATGTATGGGTTTTGGGTGGCCATTATCACTTTGCAGTAGGTGTTAAGGTTGTGTTTGGCACTATGAATAAATTACCTGGGTTTATTAAAAGTGGGTTTTAGAGAATGAGGCTTTCATGGGCTCTATTTTTTTTTGTTCATTACATCCCTGCAATCAATTAGCATTCATTACTTTCACATTTATGTATTGATTCTTTTCCTTTTTAATGCTCCTAGACTCCCATCTTTTTCAAATCTCTGCAATCAAAGTGTCTGATCCAGATTTTCATGTATATTAAATCTATGCAACCGATTTGCTTATACTCACACATATTTTCATTTTTTTTTTTTAACTTGACTGAAAACAGATTTTCATGTATATTAGCTTTCTGTAATTAATTTGTTGGTCTTCTCAGATTTTGTATTTGCACTTATTGTTCTTGGATTTTGTATTGCATTAATCAATTCATCTTAGATTTTTATGTTATATTAATTTGTGTTTTGGCAATTATTCCTCCCATCTGTACTTAATCTTTGTCTTGTAGGTATTTAATCCATTTATATCATCTTTCTTTCTTCTTTTTATTTTTTTTTTATTTTTGACTTGTTGTCTAATCAATTTGCATAAATTTCTAACCCAGTCTTTTAAGTTTTGTTATGTCTCATTTTCAAGCTTTAAAGTAGTCAAATTCATTTCTTAAAAAGTTTTAGTTTTTGTCCGTATGTCTAACTTAGTTGGTTAGAGCGTTTAACGTTTCAAGACATGATATGAAGAGGTGAGGACTTCAGTTCATGGTATTTTCTTTGTATATTCTACAAAGTGATTGTTCGAAATGTTTCAGCTTTTTCTTTTTCAAATAAATCTACTAACTTGCAAAACCAAAGTTTGAACTATTGTTATAGGTTTAAAGCGAAATAGCCTAACCTTTTGACCATTTGTCATTTTCTAATTTTTTTTTCCATCAAATAATACTTTTTGATCTCACTTCTTTACTATTAAAATTGACTTCACAATCTCTAATTTGTAAATAAAATTTATTTTATATTTATTATTTTTAAATCTTTTTAGATCTATACCTTTCAAAGATTCACTCTTTTTTTAATTTAGTCAAACTAATTTGCAATAACCTTTTGATACTCTTTTATTTTTCAAATGTGCAATTATGCTTTAGGGTTTTATGGGTCTTATATTTAACATTACACCCATGAAAACATCCAATGTAAGCCCAAAACCTTTGATATCAAGTAAATTAACCTCATTGACATAAAAAAATCAAAATACCAATACTACCCTCCTTTCCTTGGACCCATGCACAATCCGTCAGCCAACCTTTCCCTATCCGCCCCAATCAACATGGCAACCACCCATGTCATGTGTTTCCCTAATACACCCACTTATCCATTTTTTCTTTTTTCTTTTTAATATATAAATTTTCAATCATTTTTCATATTCCTTTTTCTTTTTGTGCTTTTGATAGAAATCAGTTTCGTAACTCTTAATATATAAATAATTTCTAAAATTTAAAATATTTTAAATATTTCATATAAATTTGAATTTTAAATTCAAAATTTAAATTTTAAATCTATTTTTGAGTATAAACTTATTTTAAAATAAAAATTTTTGAAAGCAAATTACAAAAGTAAAATGAGAATAAACAAAAAATATATAAATATATAATAAAACTAATAATAATAGAAACACACATGTAATGGATAGAAAATGTATTTGTGTTTTTTTTTTTATAAATCATAATAATGAAGCACATGCATATGCTTATGAGACTTATGGAATTACACTTTACAAGGTGTTTTCATTAACTGTACAAGACATGAATTGACTATATAATGGGTGTACAAGCCTACTCTACTTCAAGGATTTTAATTGATTTTTAAAATGTCAAATTATTATTTCTTAATTAACTGATGGAGGACATTTGTTATAAATGTATTTGATCTCACACTCATCATTATGTTTTTTTAATCTCCTTACATATTCATTTAATAAACTACTTTAAAAATGAATTTTATTTCATTTTCCATTTTTTGAACTATAAAAATAAAATATTTATAAATACATTCACCTATAGCAATAAATAAATTACTAAATTGAATATATATATATATATATATATATATATTTAATAAAAACTATTAATGACTTAGGAAAATATTTCAAAAATAAAAATAAAAATCCTATGAGATATAAAAGTTTGTACCATGGCCTTGACTTTGAGAGTTTGGTTGACAAGCGTAAAGTCGACAATGGCGAGGACATGTCGTGGGCATCGGATGATCGATGTTCAAAATTTGGTCAATCCATTCACAGGACTTATTTCTTTTATATTTTCTTGCAAATATACAACTTCCCATATTATTATACAAGAGCTTTGATATATAACTTCTTTTACAAACTAAAAATATATCAAAACAAATTGTCCCAATATATTTTACAAACATAATGTCTGGGCCACAACCCGACCCTCTCTTCATACTCCATACCGAAGGAGCGTCGTCCTCGCACTGGAAAGTGCCGATCCCATGATGAGGTAAGTAAAGCCCAATAGATATATCTCCTACAAGGGTTACTCCCCACCTAAGTGCACATGTAATGCCAGTTACACAATCACACACTTGAATGCCTACATGTCATGAATAAGATGCGACCAATCATGCCTAATCCCCAAGTCCTCACTGATTCCCTCACACATGCATATGCCAAATGTGAAAAACCGTCATGGGCATTCCGTCCATGACCCTTTTTCCAAAACAAAATATTTTTGTTTTATTTTTTTATTGAATACTCGAGATATAGCGTGACAAGCCTAATCAATACTTTGATCACCTCCAAGAAGTACTACATGGACAATCTTCTATATGTAATTTCGTTAGTCTCCGAGAAGTACCGTGGACAATCCGATACGTACTTTGGTCGTACCGAAGTATTGTGATGGGCTCAAAATCATTCAGACTTCGATGTACCATCGAACCCCAAACACAGGTCAATCATTTCCATGCACTCACACCCATGCAATGCGCGATGCCCCGTGCATAAATGTAATGCAAGTGTCACGCATGTTATTTCATGCTTACATGTATGCTAATAGTGTCACATGCAACATATAAATCACACATTACATGTCATGTCATGGATAAATTATATTTAATACATATAATTATTTTCATTTTTATCCCACATATATCACATAATTTCACACATTATCATATTATTCAATTTATAGTAATAACACACATTAGCCATTCCCGGCCATAAATCCCGCCATATTTGGCCTCTGAAAAATCTAGACTTAGTCCAGAAATTCCAACTTTTATAAATATCACACAAAATTTTAGCAAGCAATTTCCTGCTCAAGCCATACGCAGCTCGCAAATTCCTTCAGCATTTCAATACAACCCTGGCTCAAAATAGAAGTCTTAAACCAAAACAGATCGTTTTAACTGCTCGTGACCCAAATTTCATTACTTAGCCCACATTTTGGCTGAGAACTTCATCTTATTAAATTCTAGACTCAACGAGCTTTCTGTAGAGTCCAAGAACGAGCAAATCAGAGTTCGGACTTATGGTACTAAGTCATGCCATCGACTACAAGTGGTAGTATAAAATTCTGGCATACCCCTTTCCATTATGCCCATATTTGCTTAGTTTCGGACTGTGTTTCTGGCCGATGGTCCCTAGAAATGCCATATACTACCCATAACTTCCCACAACCAAAAACAATTTACACAATGAAATAATTCGCCGAAGTGGGGCAAAATTGTTAGGCCCCTACACGGCCTAGGAGTAAAATGAACCGGAGTAGGAAGAAACCTACTTCTTATAGCGCAGTTCCTGGTTCTTCACCGTCCGAGTCTGCTCACTGCGCGACACTCCTTCCTTTTCCTCTCTTCCTTTCTTTCTTCCTTGTTTTTCTTCTATTTTCTTCTTCCTTTCCGTTTTTTTTCTCCCTAATTTTGTTTTTTTTTTTTGCTCTCCTATTTCGGTTTCCTCTCCTCTCTCCCCACGCACACCTTCCCTTCCACTCGCTTCCTTCTCCCTTCCTTTCTTTTTCTATTTCATCCACTCCACCTCTTTCCCACTCAAATTGGGCAGATCAAGTGGTGGTGACATGTGCTCTCATGTGTCACCCTCATTCTTTCCCCATGCACGAGGCCATGTGGTCGCACACATGGCCCCCATCCCACGGGCGTGGTGACATGCAGATAAGGGGAGGTGGTGCCATGTGGCATCATGCCACATGTCACCATGCCATTCGTCCATTTTGCCTCGAAATACATGAAATTCCAACCTTCCTAATCCAAATACATCTACTCGTAACTATATTTCACAAGACGAATCCAATAAAGGGAGGTCCATGGTCATCCGGGAGATCTAGAAAATTTCTAGGTTTGCAACCTGTACTATAGCGACAATTTACTGTTTTGTGAAAATTTTCGGGTTTTCACATTCTCCCCCACTAAAAAGAATTTTATCCTCGAAATTTACACACATATACATTCAAGTCTTATACATATGCAACAGTCATTTTATCATTAAATGACAAATCACGTACCTCCGTCCCAAAATAGGAAGAGATAGCTGGCACGCATCGTGTCCTCAGGTTCCCATGTTGCCTTCTCCACTCCACGGCGTTTCCATAATACTTTCACTAGCCTTAAGGCCTAAGGCCGCAAACCCGCTTCCTCGACCGTCCATAATACATACCGGTCCCTCCGAAGGTCCCATCCAGATCAACCGTCGCCGCTCCTAATCCACTACATGAACCTGATCCGAAGTGTACTTCGGGCTACGGATCGATCCGAGTGTACTCCGCTTACGGAGACATGGAACACCTCATGGACACCTGAGAAACTAGGTGGTAACGCCAACCGATATGCAACTGTGCCTACCCTTTCGAGTATCTCAAATGGTCTAATTCAGCGACAGCTTACCCCGCTTGCCATGTAACACCATGAAAAATACCCTAACAGTTTTATAACATGTTCAGGGCGTAAAATAAATTATATTATATTTTTTCTGACGTTTTAACAGCTAAAAACGAAAAATGATAAAAACCCGTAAATTTTATAGGAGCCAAATAAATTTGGTAAAAATTTCAAATGAGGACCTAAGGGTTATAAATGAGGAGTGTAAATGTTAAAATGAAAATGAAATGAAATGAAATGAAGTGAAAATGAAAGCGAAATGAAGAGTTAAATGAGAAACATGGGAAAATAGGAATTTATGTGCAAGCCAAACAAGGCCTTATGAAGACTTAAGTCTTAAGACCCAAATTGGTCTTGTAAATGCCATTTATCACATTTGGAAAAAAGGGAAAGAGGGAGAAAGGCTAGGGCACATTCATGTTGAGAGAATAAGAGAGGGATTTGTGATTCTTCTCCATATAATCAAGGGACAAGTTGATCAAGAAGGAGGAAGAAGAAAGGAAAGAGAATCAAGATTTTAGGTATGAAAAACCAAACCCTAAACCCTTTCATTTCTGTGTTTGGGTTAATAAAACCCCAAATGTGGTATAAAAGTGTTTTGACAGTTGAAGTTCGTTTAGGTTGTATTTGGGTAAGATTTCATGGTGTATCGTGTCTGATTGCTGTTGAATTAGAAAACCTCAGCTTTGTGTAAAATGGATTTGTATTGGTTTATTTCAGTTTTGGGGGTTGCTCTAAGATGTTATATTATTGTTTGGATTGTTGTTGATGAATTTTTATATAAAGGAAATAAAATTTCAAAGGAGTTGCTTCAAAAATTTTTCAAAACCCTTGTTTTTGTTTTGGCTATAAGTTAAGTTATAATCATCCAAATTAAGTGATTCCAATTGGTAAAGAACCATATGATCTAGAGATAAAAATTTATATAAGGGACTAGGAGCAAATTGTAGCTCTAAGGCTCCCGAATATGGGATTAAAGGTAAATTTTGGGTAGCTAATGGGTATGCTCTGTTTTGGGTGTAGTTGTGGTTTTTTGGCCGTAAGTTGAGTTTCACTTGTCCAAATTGAGTGATTAAAAATTATGACAAAACTATACTTCTAGGGGAATAATTTACTTGAAGGAAGTATATGCAATTTGTAACCCCAAAGTGCCCAAAAATCTGTCAAAGTGGAGCTATGTTCAAGAACAGTTTGATTCTGTTTTGCAAATTAGAGTAGTTTGGATGTAAAATGAAATAACTTGAGTTTTGGTGATCCAAATTGGATGATTCCAATTGGAGAAGAAACCGTAGAACCATATATTCAAATGCATAGAAGGAACCATTACCAATTTATGGAGTTAAGACCCCTGAAATCAAGAATAATAGTAGGTAACCGAGTGAGCTAGGCATACTGACCAGTTTAGTATTAAAATACCGTAACTTGAGTTTGGGTGATCCAAATGAGATTATTCCAATTCTTACTAAAAATAAACTCATAGAGATATCATTTTCTTGAAGGAAGCATGAGCAAAATATGGCTCATTTGTCCCCAGAAAATTTGTAAGTGAAGGTGTATTAGGTAGACATCAACCCTAACCAAAAATCCTAGAATGCACAACTAATTTTTTCTCGTTGTTCTTTTGATTTCCAGGATGGATTAGGATTGGTGAAGAGGAATCTGACTCAAGAACGGATTCGAGAATAGGGAATCGGGTTATTTACAACCTTTTTGGGTTTGTTCTTCACATTTCTTCCTTGTTTCGATTTTGTGTTTTGTTTGACAAAATAAATCTAAAAGGTTTTATATGAATATGCATGTGTGCTCCGTTTGAGCTATAAATGAATTGGTTTGTTCTCCACTTCTCTCTCTCTATTTCCAAAATGTTTGAAGGATTATGAAATAAGTGGATTTATTGAAATGAATTGAGATAAATTGCATATTGATTTGTTTTAAATTGATTTGATACAAATCATTTGCGGAAATGAATTGCACATGAAAAATTGCATGAGAATTGGAAACCAAATATTTGGATATAAATGTATATACACTATTGTAAATTTCTATGAATGATTTGAGCTCCTTAATAGAATGTTAACCATTAAATTCGAGTTAAGGATAAATTGATATACCAATAAGGGTCAAATGAGTAGTACTAATACCGAAAGTAATGATGTGTCACCCGACCAGAGCCTAGCGGGACACTAGAGTATTCACGAAATGATTTTAATAATCGGCCGCCAGCCCCAAACAGACCGCATCAGGTTATAAAACATTTTATACTATCCGCAGCACCCAAAGGATCGTGTTTCTGATTCGCTATACTACCGAAAGCATAGGTTAAATTTGCTTAAGGGAAAAATGAAAATAAAATTGTGAAATGCATGATTTGTGTTTGAATGATTTATTGCATATGAAACTACATGATTGAAATGACCAATGAATTATAATTTGAATGTATATGAAATGAAAATATACATATATATATTGTACCGCATTGGTCATTGAAAAAATTATACAAAGGCATCGATTTAGAAAAATGCATGATTTACTTAAACTGAAATGGAGAGAGAACTGTATAGAACCACTAGGCATGAAATGAGCGCTGCTGTTTTATCATCGCAGCAATGAGAACAAGCACGGCGAAAAAGACCAAGAACGATTCAAAGTCAATCTAAGGCCTCACTTCGGTCAAGTAAAGCTTCGACCCTGCATTCATGAAATATATTTGACACTTTTTGTACAAACTCTGATTTTGTTTTGTAAATATTTTGGTATTGAAAACGGCTTATAATGTTGTAATGGATAAAGGTGGTGAATGGACCAAATGGGCATGTAATGCCATATTTAATGGAAAATATGTATTGAAAACAAAATGATGGGCCCCCTTTAAGTTGAATTAGTATATACAAATATATTTTCATAAAGATAAATATCCTTTACAAAATGAGCATTGGAAATGTGTTTAATGTATAAAAGAAAAAGGAATTTGATTCAAAAGGAGGATCGTGGTCCCTGATCCGCCCAAATTTTCGGGTCGGGCCTGCACGGGGCACGAGCCGTCACATGCCAAATCTGACCACTCATCTCTTAGGCATCACCTGAGGAAGACATGGTCACCTGCCTCAAACTCTAAAGCTCGACGTCAATTGGTCCACAGAATCCCTTCCGCCTACCCGAGCCATGAGAAGATGTTCTTCAGATCAAGTCCACCGCTTAAGGTGTCTCGATCAACCGGACTGGTGGAGCTCTCCCACCTCCGTCCAACAAACTAGAGATCGTCACTACCTCCATAAGGCCTCATAGGGCGCCCATCCTGTGATATCACCGAGCAATTGTTGTTGTAGGCAAACTCTACCAAGGGAAAATGCTCCTCCCAGCTACTCGAGATCCGTGACGCGCATGCTCGCAAATATGTCGGCCTAACACCTCAGATGGTCCTCTTCGATTGACCATCCGTCTATGGATGAAATGCAGTACTCATTATCAATTGTGTACCTATGACCCTTTGGAAGCTCTTCCAAAAGTGAGCCGTAAACCTGGTATCTTTGTCCGATACAATAAAGACTGACACTCCATGTAGCCGGACTATCTCTCGTATACACAACCTATAGAATTCCTCCAATGTGAAGGTCATCCGCATAAATTAGAAAATGCCAACTTAGTGAGTTGGTCCACTATCAATCTATAATGCATCGTGCTTCCATAACGGCCCGTGGAGTTGAATCCACAAAGTCCATCAGGATATAAGTCACCACTTCCACTCTACTACCTCCAGCGGGTCGGAGTAGCCCCATATCTCCGTGCTCAAATTTTTACCCGTCGGCACGTGAGACAATCGTCAAATGAAATCCCCAACATGTCTCTTCATCTGCTCCAATAATACTAGAGACGAAGATCATGGTACACTGAGCTTCACTTAGATGCACCGCAACCGAGAGCAAAGTGGAACTTATAGGGATCTCCTCTCAAATGTGTCAATCGGGAACCGCAACCCGTCCCTATATTGAAGATCAGGTGAATGGTCCACCCTCATCACCTGTACCTGCCTAATGGACACCAACTCTACGTCCTGTCCCTAGGACTCAATCACTTCGGGCTTCAACAGTGTAGCATGAGCCACTAAACTCCCTAACGATCCGAGCCCGATCACTATAACAGAGTTCCAAACCGTCCCACCTGCCTCGAGCATCCGCCACCTCCGAAGCCACTAGCCGCACTCGTGACTTCCGACCAGCGCATCAGCCACTACATCGCTTTACTAGTAATGCAGCGAAGTCATAATCCTCCGTGATACTTCATCTTATCCGTGTTACCTCATGCCGAGGTCCCTAAAAGATGTGTACTTCACTTTTATGGTCTAAAACACCTCAAATTGCTCATCGTATAAATAATGGTGTCAAATCTTAAGGCAAAGACTATGGTCACACCATCATGTGTGTGGGGTAGTTCCGCCGTGGTTCTTCAACCTGCTCCAGGAACCATAAACTACAACCCTCCTGCATCGCAGATATTAAAACACATCCCAATCCATCTTAAGCATCACAGCATAAAGGTACATCGGTCCCCTTTGGGACAATCGTATCAGAGTTGAAGTCAAATTTTCACCCCGAATGCTTGCTCACACCATCCCACTCATACTTGCCCTTCCGAGTTAACCCCTTACTCATGTGTGTAGCTAGCTCCAGAGATTTCTTCAATGAACCGCATATCTCAAAGACTGACTTCAGTCTCTCCCAACTCATAACTACCTCGACCTTCTCCGGGTGCATAGAGACACCTGAAGCTGACACTACATGCCCCAAAAATCTCACCTCAGTAAGCCAAAACACGCACTTATTGAACTTCACATATAACTAATGCTCTTTGAGGGCTTGGAGAACAATCCTCAAATGATCCTCATGCTCTTTCTCTAACTGGGAGTAGATCAAGATGTCGTCAACAAAGACCACCATAAATTGATCTAGATAGGGTTGGAACACCCTAGCGATGAGGTCTATGAATGTCACTGTGCATCTGTTAATCCGAAAGGCATCACTATGAGCACGAAATGCCCATACCGCGTCCTGAACACTGTCTTAGGGATGTCTGCCTCCTTAACCCTCAATTGATGATAATCGGTGCAAAGGTCTATCTTGGAGTAGACTCGCGCCCCTCTCAACTGATCAAATAGATCATCAATCCTCCATAAGGGATACCGATTCTTGATCGTAACCCTGTTTAATTTTCAGTAGTTAATCAATAGTCGAAGGGTCTTATCTTTCTTCTTTGCAAACAAAACCGGAGCGCCCTAAGGTGAAGTACTAGGTCTAATGAACCCTCTATCCAACAATTCCTACTGTTGGACCTTGAGTTCCTGCAACTCAACTAGTGTCATCTTATGTGGAGTCATAGAAATAGGCGACGTGCTAGGATGTAACCATGTAGAAGTCTACATCTCAAAGGGGGGGTAACTCAGAACTCCATCCAAAAACATCCGCACTCGCAACCAATTCCGAGGTAGACTCAATGCCTTGTCTCACCATCCTCCAGTATTTAGCTTGCTAGCCAACTCTCAACTATCCGTGCCACACTGGAGTCGACATAGTCTCAGGTAAAGCACCTGCTTATCCCCCCCTAAACACAACACAAACTCCATCTCGTGGTGTAGGCGCACCCACAATCACAATCGATGACGACTTAGGCGTGTCGCCAACTAGTCAATCCCGAGGATGACATCAAACCCGGCCATGTCCATGACTCAACCACCGTGAGTAGAATCCTCGAGACCCTAATCATTAATCAGGACATATCCGTTGAATACTCACCCTAGTTCCAAGGGGAGAGCTCACATACAACGGCTTCTGCAAGGTCTCGACCTTTAAGCCCAACTCCTCCACACATGATGCTGCAATAAATGAATGCGATGCACCAGAATCAAATAATATCTTTGCCCATAGGCGAGATAACAAAAGCATACCCTACATGACTAATCGCTTCTACGCCCCGCCCAGGTACTATGGCATAAACACGCCCTAGGTCTCAAGTGCCACCGTGGGCCCTCGAATTTACCTCAACCCATACTTTGGCCTCTCTCCATACTCTGGCCTCTCTCAATTGTCTCGTGATCGAGAAGGCACTCACAAGCAGTGAATCCATGCCCGAAATTGGTCCCTCCTTTAGCCCATCTTGGGTAAGAAGGAACAAACTGTCTATAGACGCCCCACGGTGCTTGAAACCTGGTGTCCCATAACTCGGGATCTCGCCTCTAGGGGCAACTTTCTCACATGTCCGTGTCAAGGACAATGGTAGCATGAGAATCGACCCTACCCTACAACACCTCTTACTCGGGCCTTAGCCTCCCGATAACTACTCGCCTTGTACTAGACGTCTTCAAGGAATAAAATTCCTCTGCTTCTTTCTCGAGCTTGAAAAAGGTTAATCCTCCTTCCTCTTCTCACTAGCACCCGCATCTTTGATGCTCCAAGCATCATCAATCTCTCTCTCTATAGCCATAGTTGTGCTGACCATAGAGTCCATATCCTATAGGAGAAGTCCCGTAATCTTACCCCGGATGGACAACTTCAGACCATCCTCAAATTTCCTGACCTTGGCCATATCTGTGGCCACATAATCATCCCCGAAACGTGTTAACTCTGTGAACTTAGCCACGTATTCGAGTACTGTCATGGATCCCTGTCTCAACTTGAGAAACTCCTGAGCCTTGGCATACCTGGCCAATGCTGGAAAAACTGTCATAAAGAGCCTCAAAATCTACCTATGTCATGCGCCTCCTAATCCTCGAGGTTTTCACCCAATCCCACCATACCTGTGGATTTATCTTCTAGCCGAAATGTCGCCGTACGTATTCAAGTCACATCGTATGTAACTCAGCTCCAAAACACTCTTCTACTTGCCTAACTAATGGTCACCCACCACCGGTCCCTTCCCCGAACGTAGGAGATGATGCGCCTAAACCTTGGAGGTCACTCCTAGCCTCCCGACCGCCGACTACACTAGTCTGTGCAATGGTGGTAAATGCACGCCCATCACCCCATAACACCGTCGATCAAAAGCCCAGCGATGGTCTACACGCCCGGGATCGACCTCTTATCTTACATCGCTCGACTGGCCATCTACATAAGTTAAGATACACTGAGATTCTCTCTTTCATTTATCACACAAGAGCGCACAAACACGTCAAACACTAATAAATAACCATTCCTACATAATCACGCTTTATCTGCTTTCTCTCCTAACCCCTAAGGTTACGTTTGCTAACCTTAGTGTTCTTCAATTTCTATACACATTCTATCATGCATATATTCACACAACCACAATACATCTCCCGTGGAACATATTAGAACACAAAAGAAATCAATGCATACCATACTGTGTTCTACACCTATGCCTACTAATCCTAGGTATTTGTATACCTAACTCTCGAAACTCAGCTATGACAAGCCAATATCCAAAAACACTAGTGGATACCCCCACCCACGCTCCTAGCTAATCGTTAACCTAAGATCTGATACCAAGCTGTGACGCTCCAACCCGGGGATCCAATTGACAACCCACCAACCCGTAAAATATTCGTGGGCGTCGGATAATCTGATGTCCATTCTGGTAAATCCCATTCACAGGGACTCATTTCTTTATATTTTTCTTGCAAATATACAACTTCCCATATTATTATACAAGATTTTGATATAAAACTCTTTTACAAACCAAAATATATCAAACAGTATCATTCCAATATATTTGCTGTTATGTTCAAGGCCACAACCCGAATTTCTCTTCATACTCACTACCAAGGAGCACCCATCCTCTCGCACCGAAAAGGGCGATCCCACGACAAGCGAGCAAAGCCTAGTAGATATATCTCCCCATAAGGGCTACTTCCCACCTAAGTACACACAAGCAATGCCACATTAATCACACACCTGAATGCCTACATGTCATGAATAAGATGCGACCAATCATGACCCAATCCCGAGTCCTCACTGATTCCCTCACACATGCATATGCCAAGTGTGAAAAATCGTCATGGGTGTTCTGTCCATGACCCTTTTTCCAAAACAAAATCTTTTTTATTGGATAGTCTTCGAGATATAGTGTGGATAAACTGACAAGATTGTCAACCTCCGAGAAGTACTATCTGAGATTAATTCTCTCGTCGACTGACGACGAGTCCGAACCGGATCCGAGATGCTCAGATACCACTAAAGTGTGACACCCCCAACTCGGCACCCGGTGTCAAGCAAGGGTGTCATTTTATTTTTTATTTTGGTTACTAGAAACTTATAAACTTTAAGCTTGTTCATTCATATAATGTTAAACATTTAACTCTGTATAACATGTAGCTAGCCGGATTACAAATATATACAAGCCCATATATAAGTGTTCAACATTTACACATTTACATTGTTTACAAAAACAAAACATATACAAAAATAGGACTATAAGGTCTTCGGGCACCCAGTAGTGTGTCGGGCTTTGGTTGCCGATGTGAGGTCCGACTTCTTGTTTCTCGGCTTCCTAGGACCTACACGATGAAACACCCGGCAAGGCTTATAGCTAGTGGGAATTAATACATACGATCTTAATTTCAATAGCGGGTCACCACCCTTTAGACAACTACATATACCTTTAACATTCATTTACATATACACATGCTTATTCATGTTTTGAACATATCATTTATAGATATACTTCTGCATATATCATACTTATTCGTCTTATCATATTTCATTTCTTATTATATTTCATATACTTTTTGTGTCATCTTACACTTTACATCTTGTTCTTGTAATTGTATACTATCATCACATAGCAGTGTTATGCTTCTCATATCATGTTATGTATTATATACATCTCATTTGCGTGTACTTATCATTTTCTTTTATGTTTCATGCTTGCAAATACCTTAGAAATGGATTCTAAAAGAATCAATGCATTCTGAAGATTATCAATTGCACGAAATGATTCTATATGTATTTGAATTTAATGGGGCCGCTTATAATGATCCAACAGATCTATGTCATCTAATCTAAACGGGGCATTGATATCTATAATTGTATGCTATAACAATCGTAATTTATAGCATGCCTATCTATCCAACCACCCTACTTGCTAAGTAGCAATCATTTTATTATGTTTTCTTAACAATCTTTTAGGTATCAGAAAAAGATATCTCATATACATGAATAACTATTGATATCATGTATACTTATGAGATATTCATTATCAAATAATTTCTTATAAACATTTAACTGTACTTTGCACTTTTTCATATAACACAATTATACGTGTTTTCTCTTTAACTTTCATAACACATGTTATCATGATCATATTACTATGATGCATTAATACTCTTTTACAGTAAGCATATAACAGTAACAAATATTATAATTTTTCATGAATTCATATAACAAACTTATACTTATAGAAGACTTGCACTTGTTCAGGAACTTACTATCTTATCATAGGGGCATTAAGTTTGCAAACATTTGCTTCATCGAGGAGGCGAAGTACGATTTAATTTTTCCTTTACCTTACAAACATGAATGGACCCTTTCATACACTTATAGGGCCCTCATCCTCGGAATCATAGAATAGCAAAACATGACAAAAACACATGTTTGTGAACAGTGCTACGCCTAGCATTGCTACACTGCGGCTTAGACCTACGCCGAGGCATACTTGAGGCTTGTCCAAGCCTCTCCCATCAATCGCGGGCCATGGCTGGTGACATGCTACGCCATGGCGTGGACTTACTGTCGTTGCTGGGATCCCTACGCCGTACGTGACCCGAAATTGCTCCGCATTTACTGATTTCATCCCTTTTTCCATAAATCCAACCAAAACCCCAAAATAATCCAAAAGCATCATCGAAAAAAAAAAACCCCAAGTGTGTTCCCAACCCAACCAAAACCAAACATATAGAGATTAATAGGCTCTTTCCAAACCCAACCTTCGCTAAATACTTGTGTTAGGTTAACTCCTAACACCCAAACAGGTATCCATACATCATAAACCAAGAATCCATACTCAAAGGGAGGATTCCATACTCATCTTATACAAACTAGGGTTTTACCAACCCAACTTTCAACAAATCTAGGGTTACGATGAATTCCTAACTTAACCCTAGAAATGGAACAAACTAATATCCATACAAACAATTCCATACAAAAGTCCATAGTAATCCATACCTTTATTTCTTCTTCTCTTCTTCCTTCTTCTTCTCTCCTCTTCTCTCTTTCTCCTCTCTTCTTCTTCACGTTGGAGCTCTCTCCAAAAATGAGAGACCAAAATGAAATATTTTGCTTTTTTATTCTTCTTATTATTTGGTCCTTCATCTCTATTTGCAAATCAAGTTATTCATATTTCCACTTTAGTCTATAATCTTTTTATCATATGACCTTTATATATTGTCTTGACAAATTCCACTTTTACCCTTGTATCTTGTACAAATTTCGGGTTTTGCTTATTTTATTTTTAAATTTTATTTTATCTCCGAAAATATACTTACTTTTATTATACCCTAAACATGTTATAAAACTGTCAGGGTATAATTTGGGGTGTTATACTGTAGACAATCTCCGAAAATCATTTGCATTCTTGATGTGCCATCGAACCCCAAACACAGGGTCGATCATTTCCATGCACTCACACTCATGTCATGCGATGCCCCGAGCATAAATGTAATGCAAGTGTCATTGCATGTCATTTCATGCTACATGTACGCTACGTGTCACATGCAACATATAAATTACACATTACATGTCAAGTATCATGGATAAATTATGTTTAATGCATATAATTATTTTAATTTTTATCTCACATATATAACATAATTTCATACATTAACATATTATTCAATTTATAGTAATAACACACATTAGCCATTCTCGGCTACAAATCCGGCCATACTTGGCCTCTGAAAAATCTAGACTTAGTCCAGAAATTCTAGCTTTTATAAATATCACACAAAATTTCAGCAAGCAATTTCGCATCTTATACGAAAGCTCAGATATTGGATACAACACAGTTCGAGAAGCGAGTTTACGAAACGAGCGGTGGTTCCTCAACTTCTCTGTGACCATTACCTACTAAGCCCATGGTTTGGCTAAAGAACTTCCATCTAAATTCTAGAATCAGCAATTTCATTAGAGTCTAGAATGTGATGGGAGTTCGGACGGGAAAGTTATGGCGCTACCAGTTGTGGCGGTCGCATAGAGTGGTGCGAATTGGTGCTCGTTTCCTGTGCGCCCATGTGCATAGTTTCAAGATGCCATGCTTGGCCTTGATGGATCGAGAACTCATATGCGATTCATATTGTCCCATAGATTACCTGATTGATATTCTGCCACGGTAAAAGCAAAATCGTTAGGCTCATACCGCGGCCCTAGGTGTGAAATGAGCAGAGAGAACACTTCTTGTAAGCGCGGTCACGGGTTCGCCATGTCGTTCTACTCGCTGCAGCACTCCTTCTTTCCTCTTTCCATTCCCTACTCTTCCCTTTTCTTTCTTACTCATTTTCTTCTATTTTCTTCTTCTTTTATGTTTTTCTTTTCTCTTTGTTTTTTTTTCTCTCCCTGTGGTTTCTCTCCTCTCTCCCCACGCACAACCATGCACTTTTTGCTTTCCCTTCTCTCCTTGCCTTTTTCTATTTCATCCACCCGACTCTTTTCCACGCTCAAGTGGTGGCGGGATCAAGTGGTGGTGACACGACTCTCCTTGTCACCCCTCGCTCACTGCATGCATGAGGCCATGTGGTCATACACATGGCCCTCATTCCATGGGCATGGTGCCATGTGGCATCATGCCACATGTCACCAAGCCATTCGTTCGTTTCGTCTCGAAAAACGTGAAATTATGACCTTCTCGGAATCCAACGCAATTCAGCCGAGTAACTAGATTTCGCAAGAAGAATCCAATAGTGAGGTATGTTTCGTCATCCGAGATCTAGAGAAGTTCTAGGTTTGCAACCTGTACTACAGCGACAATTTACCGTTTCATGAAAAATTTCAAATTTATCCAGGTTTTCATAGTACACCTATTGTACAATTAGTACATTTGACTTTTACAGTTAGTGTAATCACCTTGTACACTACAAAAAAAATCCCTATTTTTCCTTATTAAAAATTAGTATATGCATGTTACCATTGTTGTGGTGAAGAAAATAAGAGAAAAAAAATTATATCAACTATATTTTCCATATTTTAATAAGGAGACATAGTATAAACATGTATAGGTTATTTATTTTGTGGGAGCTGTTTCCACAAATGTGTATAAAAGTATGTCTTAAATTATAACATGGCCATATCAAAATATTTCTATAAAAAACTATTCACACCTTATGAAAGTACAAACTGTACCACCCTTTGTACATTTAATACAGTGTCTTGTATATTTATTGTAATCATCTTGTACACCACAACAATCCTTATTTTTTTCTTTAAAACATGAAAGTATACAAAATAAGAAAATAAAACAAAAATCATAAATAAAATATTATATGTAATCTAAAATATTAGTATTTGTCAGTTAATTATTGCTATATGTCAATGTACTTATATTAAATGTTAATTTACTAATATATTTATTACACAAAATAATATTTTAATAAAGAAACTAAAAACAGGTGAATAGATAAATTTTAAAAAATATTTTTGTAATTAAGTAGATCTTCACGATTCACAAAAATTAAGTAGATCTTCAAAATAAATTAAATTAAGATATTATCTAATCCAATTAATTAAAAATTAAAAATTAAAAATCATAAAATCGGTGCATTTAAAAGAGAAAACAAAGAAAGGAATGTGGGGAGGGTTGAATGGGGTGTTAGGTGGTACGGGAGGCGGAATTGGGGGCCGGGTGAGTGGGGTGGTGGGAGTGGGTTTGGTTAGGAAAAATTAATTTATCAGAATTATTTTTGTCTTATCAGTTCTATAGCCTTGTCATTTCATTTAGTGGTTTATGGACTCTTTATAAAATATGAGGTCTCCTCTAACCCTAAAGTATATTCCCCCCTTAAAAAATCTAGAAGCTCTTTATATGCTAATGTCTTGTTTACCATGTCCTAGATTTTGTTCATCCTGTTTGAGCTCTTTCTTTCTATGTTCATAGTTAACATGCACTGGGGATGAGTCTTGGTTATTTTTGGACTTTGTCGTTGGTTATCTCTCAGTTGAATTAATGTTTGCTCATTTGAAAATAAGCGCAAAACAAACCACGAAATTTGTTTTTCTATTTATTTATTGCAAATGGAGTCTCTTAACCAATTTGGCCTCCATTGTACCAGAAACATTTAGGGTTTTTTTATGATATTTTCAAGTTCAGCCTTCATATGCAAAAGATTTGAATAAATGTTTTTATCTTGAATAAATGTTGTTAAATAGTTTAAGGTTATTTTATATTTGAAATAGGCTTATGGACGGTACAATGCACATTTATTATTACATTTATGTGGGAGATAAACTTATGCAACAAAATGATGGACTATCACGTGTTGGTGTATAGAAGTACGACCTTGGAAAAAGATTTCAAATAGAAAAATATGCAAATCCTATAAGTGTGGCTTGTACTTACCCTTATCTTGATTAGTACATTTACCTTCTAGTTATTATAGTCACCTTTATAAATTCATGTTTTTTCCTTGTTAAATTGTGATATATGAATCTTTCCATTTTTTTATGAAATAAATTATAAAGAAACTAATTACTAGTTTATGTATTTTGAAATTTAGGACATTTACAACATAAGCATGTCCTATGTTATGCATTTAGTAAGCGCTATTTTTGGCTTCCACCTATGCATATAAAGAATATCACGTATTGGTGTAGAAGAGTACGACCTTGGAAAGAGATTTCAGATGGAAAAATATACAAATCATATGAGAAGTGTAAGCTTGTACACCCCTTAGTTAGTTCATTTGACTTGTACACTTAGTGTAATCACCTTGTACACTATAACAAATTCGTGTTTTTCCCTTGTTAAATATTAATATATGAATCTTTTCATTTTTTTTGATGAAATAAATTATAAAAAAAGAAACTAATTACTAGTTTAAGTATTTTTAAATTGGGGACGTTTACAACACAAACATGTCCTATATTATTAATTTAGTAAGCGCTATTTTTGGCTTCCACCAATGTGTATAAAGAATATCACGTGTTGGTGTATAGGAGTACGACCTTGGAAAGAGATTTCAAATGGAAAAATATGCAAATCCTATGAGAAGTGTGAGCTTGTACCTCTGGTGTAGTTCATTTTGTCTTATACGATTAATGTAATCACCTTGTACTATAACAGTGTATTTCCCTTGTTAAATTATAATATATGAATATTTCCATTTTTTTGATGAAATAAATTATAAAAAAAGAAACTAATTAATAGTTTACGTATTTTTAAATTGGGGACATTTACAACATAAACATGTCCTATGTTATTAATTTAGTAAGCGCTATTTTTGGCTTGCACCAGTGTGTATAAAGAATATTACGTGTTGGTGTATAGGAGTACGACCTTGGAAAGAGATTTCAAATGGAAGAATATGCAAATCCTATGAGAAGTGTGAGCTTGTACACCCCTTATATAGTTAGTTCATTTGCCTTATACAGTTAATGTAATTACTCAGACAATTATAACAAATTCATGTTTTTCCCTATTAAATTCTAATATATGGAATATTTCCATTTTTTTGATAAAATAAATTATAAAAAGAAACTAACTAATAGTTTACGATACTCTTAGGGACGTTATAACATAAACACGTCCATGTTATTAATTTAGTGTCGTTATTTTCGCTTCCACCAATGTGTATAAAAATAATATCACGGTCGTATAGGAGTACGACTCTTGGAAAGAAATTTCAGATGAAAAATATACAAATCCTATGAAAAGTGTAAGCTTGTACACCCTCAGACGCTTAGCATTTTCTCGTACGCGTTGTAATCTGTGACGCCCCAATCCCGGGGGTTAAAATTTTCTTCTTCTTTTTTTAACAGTGTTAGTGAACAATCCATGAACAGTGACCCAAACAGTGCACAACGCAATGCATTGTCGCAGTCTGGGTCGTGTGCACACTGCGCGCGCTGTGGCACGCACTACGCACTCGTCAGTCATGCCGCGCTGCCATGTCGAGCACTTTCCACCCTATCGGCGCGTGCTTGGCTGCGACACCGGCCGGCAGTCTAGCTATGTAATAAGCTATTCCAACTCCACAAAGTGGATACAGCTAAGGATTAGTTTCCTAATCCATTTAGGAATATTTTCTTTCTTTCCTTTTCCCTTTAGTCTCCTCATTAAACTCTAACTTTGTTTCCTTTATTTGCTCTAACACTTAAGAGTATAAATATGTATGTTCTCACTTGGGAATGAAAAATCAAAGATATTTTTCTCTTCAAATGGTATCAAGTCACCATTCACCAATTTTTCTGAGCCCTATTTTTCCAAATGTACTTATTTCTTTCTCGATCACATCTTTTCACACCTCTTCTCCTATAACCTTTTTCCAAGGCACCCTTTAACGACAACCTCTTTTTCTCGGTAGCTCTCTTTCCTTGAAGCCCTCTTCCACTGTAGGTCTTCTTCAAGTAAGCCTTTTCCATCCCTCCATCAACTTACTGTTAGTCAGATCTCGGTGATACATCTAGTGGCCATGTCTCACTGGTCACATCAACTTGCTGCAATCGGTCATATCAACTCACCGAATAACCCGTGGCACATGGTAATAATCAGGTCTCACTCCGCCACATCAACTCAGTCGTAGAAGACTTCACAACTTTTCTAGCTTAACTTCAAATCTACCATCGGATTGCCACATGTCTAAACTATACTAGGATTAAGTAAATGTAACCCGTGAGAATTGATGTGGATACCTTTAGAATATCCTTTGATTTATTCCTAGGATATTCTCAATATCTTTATTATTTCAGATATTCTTAGAATATCATTCGGTTTATTCCATTTTTTATGCATATATGTATCTATACTATGCAAAATGAATCCCAATTATTCATTATCACAAGAAAAACACTTTTCTTTATATTTTTCACATGGTATCAAAGCCATGGTTGGTTATGGAGTGAGTTTACTTCTCCAAATAGATCTCTTTTGATCTCCTTCATGATCTCCTTCATGATTCTTATCAATCGGATCTTCTCCCAAATCTGAGACTCGTTGGATCTTTCTTCATAAGCCTCCGCTGATCTCTCAGCTGGATCTTCTCCTACAAATCTTCTCCATCAGTTCTAACTGATCACTTAACTTCATCGTGGAATTACTCATGTCGCTGTCATTCAGACTGATGTGATTAAGTACACCTTTACAATGCTTCGAGGGGAGTGTTGGAGAATCATAGGATATCTAGAATATCCCTTGATTTATTCCTTAGGATGTTCTTGTATATCCTTTGGCTTATCTCCATTCTTTTGTATATAAATAGGTGTCTTTATCCTAGTACAATGAATCTCACTTTATCATCATCAATAAGAAATGATTATTTTCTTATATTTCTTCTCACATAGCCCATTTGACCATGTTTGAAATGTATATTAAGGATTAGTTTCCAACCACTAGAAATCTTCTTTTCCTTCCTCCTTCTAGCTTCCCACTAGGACCTAACTCTGTTTTCTATCGCCCAACACTGTACTATAAATATGTATGTTCCTCACTTATTTAATAACAAAATCAAAGAGTTATTTTTCTTCATACTAAAAGAATGTTTTAACCTCTATACAACTAAAGTCCCATCCCTAAAGGCTACACAATTCTCTCCTTCCAAATCGTCAAAAACTGTAAGGGGAACATATTTTCAGGCTTTTTACTTTTTCCCACAATAAAAGAGCCCTTCTAAGTTAATTAAAGCCTCTCGATCATCTTAGGGAAGACGCAGGCGATGCCAACAAGAGAGAGAACAATCACCCAAAGGGGGTTGTCTAACGGACAATGTAATAAGAGATATTGAATACTTTTCCAGCACAACCATTGAAGAAACATTCATTTGAAGGTAAGCACCTCTTCTCTTTGCAATTTGTCCAAGGTTAGACTTCAGTCGCTTCTCAAGAAAAAAAGGAAACCTTAGTGGGAACAAAGAGCACCCCAATATCTTGACTAGAAACAGAGAGACAAGACCAGAATGAAGCATTTTTGTGAAGCATCATGGAATTTAAGTTTTAGATATTGTCTCCTCTAGAAAACAATCAGAGCCTCAAGAGACCCTTCTTCGAGGCAGGCCATGAAAATTTGCAAACCATTCATTCCCAATCTGAGCAAGAAAAGGGTTTCCAATCCGACCTACCATGAAAGGTCCTAATCTTCTTCAACAGCTGCATTTATTCACAATCAGGAAAAAGAGCAGGAAAGGTGAGGTTAAGGCTCAGACTCACCAAAGAAGCCTTCCAAAAAATGAATCCTAGTTCCATTTATGATCTGGATTTCAATTTCCTCAGACTTATTCTATTCTTTAAAGATATCTTCCTAAACCTGATCAAAAGGCCCCTGTGCCTCCCGCATCCAAATCTAAACTCATTAGTCCTAAACTTGATATTAGACATTCCAAGTGCAATCCTACTTTGTACACTTAACTCCATTTATCCAACAAGGCTTTTGTTGGGCAGGCTGAATATGCTTCTTGTGACTGGGGCCACCTTGCCTTTGTTAAAAAACATACCGTATCCCATTTTAATATAATTTTTACTATGCCCCCATCCCCAAAGAAAGTCTCATGCAACTTTTCAGTCTTTAGCCACAACAATTTATATCTAATTACAAACATTGGTGGATGTGAGGCTACAAGAGAAGCTGATTAATGTTATCCTCCCTCCTTTAGAGATATAGCTTCTCTTCCAGAGGGCGAGTTTCTTGTGTAGTTTTTCCTCGATTATCCTATGTTCATATAGATTTTGAGCGCTTGTAGTGTCAACTTGAACCCAAAACAAGAGTTAGAACCCTAAATTTTCGTAATATTCTAACTGGATGTAGCTCTGACTGTCTGATTTCTCAATTTCACAGATAAGACTTAATAGAACAACATCTAGATGAGATATGTGCTTCACTTATGGCTTCAAGGTAAGACTATTTTCATTATCCGCGAAGGGACGCCCCCTCCCATCACTAAGAGAGAGGCCAACACAAAGCCCCTTACCCAGCTTCCTCTTGAAACAGGTATCTATACCTATGATAGCAGGCTGTGAGCGCCGCTCTCAGCCTCGAAACCAGGAAAACGACCCAACCCCCATTTACCCAAACATAAACTCCGGGTAGGAAATGTTCACCGCATCCATCGTGATCCACACCAAACCTACACAATGCCCATTAGGAATTTCTAGTTCACATTGTCAAAAGCTTTTTCGATGTCAAGTTTGTAGATCACTCCCATTTCCTTTTTTTTTTTTTTTTTTTTCTACCAGACAACAACACTCATTCGCTAATAAGGACGACAATTACGCGCCTACCGAAAGCATTCTAAGCCTTAGAGACAATTTTCTCAACCATTCTCTTTAGACGATTAGCTAGCACTTCAGCTAGAATCTTGTAGAGACTACCCAACAAGTTTATGGGCATGAAATCCTCCACACTACCACCTCCCTTTTTTAAACGGACAAGAGTGTACATCAGTTCTGGTGAAGATCCATGCCAGAAAATCCCAATAGTCCATGATTTCCTTCAACAAAGGCCAGACTGCCAAAGTTTGGCAGAAACCATCAGGACCCGGGGCCTTGTCAAGGCAATGAAGACTTCCTCCTCCCTGAAGGGCATTTAGTCACCCCATTAGACTACTAGCAAATCTGTATGTCGTTTTCCGCCTTCCATCTGGGCATCTTGATACTGACTAAGTCTGATATAATTTCTTATCTTGGATCCCTGAAAGCCAAACACCATTGATTTCAATTCTGAAAACACATTATTCCCGAAGAGAATTCACATGGTGAAAGAAACTAGTAAGCTTTACTACCTTCTCAACTGTGGTCTCCTTGGAATTTTGCCTCTAATGGATTTTTCCATAATCCACCTTTAGAGGAGTCCTTGCTCCTGGCCTCCCACTTCTGTAAAGACAACCCTCCTTTTTCAACACGATCCCAGCCCCACTCTTCAGCAAGAGTTAGCTTCTTATTAACTTCCACCCTATCGAAGCAATCCTTGTTCAAGGCTTTGAGTTGAATCTTTATTTCTTTGATTTTACTGGAAGGATGTAGCTGGTTGAGCCCTGCATAGTCACCCCTTGCCACCATCATCTTACCAAATCTTGGAAACCCTCCGCTTTCAGCCACAATTTTCCCAACCACTCTCTTTAGACGATTAGCTAGCACCTTAGCCGGAATCTTATAGACTACCCAATTAGCTTATGGGCTTGAAATCCCTCAAATCCTCAACGCCTCCCTTTTTTGGAATCAGGACAAGAAAAGTGGCATTAAGGTTCCTGGTGAAAGATTCATGCTCATAGAACTCCTTAAACAACCCATGATTTCTCTTCACAGTGCCAAGACCCCAAAATGCTATATTGAACCACCGGGGCTTGGTCACCTTCCTTCTCATATCCATGCAATAACACTTCCTCCCAAGTACTGTTTCGAGTCTCATCAGATCTTTAGGTATAAAACTAATATGTCAAGCTCTCGCCTTCATCTGATTATCCACAAGATTAAAAGCATTGATATAAATTCTCCTTATCTCAAGATCCTCGTGAATTTGTAAATCGTTGATAAACCATTTTCCCCACCTAATTATGCCATAAGAACCACATTCTCCCATAAGAAACACGTAATCCAATCTTTTGGGGCTCTATTAGAACGGTCTTTCACCATGTTTGTTAAGATCTTTCCCTTCTGATCTATAGTTTTGAAATTTTTTTGGATTTCCTTCTTCATCCCCATAATAGAGAAACCTAAGAACTTGTTGAATTATTTGAATTTGCTCTTATTCCAAGAGTCCTGATTGGCTGCTGTCCCAGGCGCAAAACGCCACCTCTGCATCTTTCCTGCGGGATCTCTCACAGACCCCGTGAACTTCAAAACAGTTTTCCACACCTTGACCCAGTACATCCTAGGTCTCATTTACTAGAACAATCTTTTTCTGCACTGCTTGTTCTGGGCCGGAAGACAAAGATTCATTCATAGAAGTGTCTCCTGGGACAGTAGCTAGAGGCTGAGGGGTCCTTAGAAAAATGGAAAGCACACCACCTGCTTGGCAAACAGGCCTCGATGAGGAGAGGCTTGGCAAAAAAGACCAAAGAAGTAGAGAGAGGAAGTTTATCATACTTGTCTTCTTTAGAATCCAAAGCATCCACTAATAAGGGGGTAAGGGATTCATTGATCTCCAAGAAAGCCTTCGATAGAGAGCAATGATTCTGTATCACCAAATCTTGAGCTTTGATTGGGACTTATGATGCCCAGCCTGAACTCACGAGGAATGCTCGGGTCAACAGAGCCCAACTCTTTCTACCAGCCCGCATCCAGCACAAGTGATTGGGCTCCTCCCAGTTGATCTCTTTGGATCTCTTTAATCCAACCCGCATCCATAAAGATTGAGTGGATCAGCTCCTTCTCCTCCGTACTAGTTTCGCGAGATCTTGCCTCAAAGGCCTGGATTGAATTGACCCATAGGCTCGGCCCAGATCATTGGATGGGAGAGATTCAGATGTCTCTTCTTGATGGCTTGTCAATGCCTCGATCGACGAGCCACTCGTATGCTCTCGAGGCTTGATTTGGGGAGTTGTGGGCATCACTCCCATGCACCCCGCTGCATGTGACACTACTTCACCTTCTCCCTTTGTTCTACCTAACTATTTTTCTGCAAATTCTCCTCTACCATAATAGGGGAGAATTTCCACCAAAGTTGGATATTTGTAATCTTTCGTCCCATTTTTATTTCCAACATGCGAGGAAGATTCTGGCCATCCAATTGGACAAGGATACGAGCCTAAAGTGGATATGCACGAGCCCTAGTACCTTTATTAGCGTCGAGAAATCCCCCACAAGCATCCTAATATTTTAAGAATCTTCATCTTCTAAAAGTGGACAGACAAACCAACTAACCTCATCACTAATGTTCCTCTCTGTCATCTCTCGCACCCTTTGTCATTCCATCGGGTACGCTTAAATCCTGAAATTTTGGAGTGTCCTTTCACCTCCTTCATAATCTAAAAGTTATCTGTCAGAAGAATTGTGCTGAACTTCAACCCTAATCTGGCCAGCCCTGTTACCCTTCGCCACCATTTTTAGCTCAACACCTTCCCTTGCCTGCTTAGGTCGAGGGGAAGAGTTCAAATCTCCCACTCAGGCACTGCCCGCATGACCAAGAAGAGAGGCTTAAGGATGGGCCAGAGCCTTGTACGGCTGACTCTCCGTGACTCTCAACCTAAAGCAACCACCTTATGCGCGCTGACTCTCACCCCGTCCTTCTCTTGCCTCTCGCTTTGAGCTTCTAAGCCTTCATCCTTATTGTTACCCCCTACTCTCTCATCAGTTCAGCCATTTCACGCCATCCTTCATCTTTTCTCCTTCCTCCTAACACAAAAGAGAGAACTTTCTCCCACTTTCTAAACCTTCGACTAACAGGGCCTTCATTTGTTTTCAGGTCTCCTACTACAGAAACTGGCTTTCTCTTCCCAGCCCCAAACCTGCTCTGCTGGGCCTCATGAAAGCTTCTCTCTGTCTCTAAAAACCATAAAGCAGCGTGACCCAAATCCGTAAAGCCAGGAAGAGGAGTTTCTTCTTCTCTTCTTTAACCCCTTGGAGCGACCCTTTATGCCTTCCAAAATCTAGAACAAAGGTCTTCGCTTCCACAGTAAAACTCCTCGACCCCTCTTGATCTCATCGGCGCCATGATCTGCCTCCTCCCTTGCGGGCGTCTCTCGCCAAATACCGTCTCCATCTCTCCTGCCTTCTCTCTCTCTCATCTCGTTTTTGAAGATGTCTCTAGTCTCTCCCTGTGGAAAATATTGTACCCATCGAAGGGTCGTTCTACACAAGCAGATGTTATACAATATCATTGATAGCCTCTAGTTCTAGAGCCATCACATTTCGTGTGGGTTGGAATTGTGTAAGAAACATTCTATGCTTCTTGGAAACCAAGAGATATCTTTTCACTCATTGCATGATATTTTAGTTTCTGTCCTTGGGGCCTGACACAAGTGGTAAAGGGTTGGGTTGTTGTTATGAGAGGTTCTAGATTTAATTCCCAATATGGACAAAAAATAGAAAAAAAATACCTATAAAAAAAATGTAGTTTGTGCTAGTTAATATCTAATATTATGGTTTGTGCTTACAAATATCCCATTTTCAGGCTGGATTGAAACCTGGGGGATTTTTTGTCCTGAAGGAGAACATTGCAAGATCTGGTACTGTTTTTCTTCCTTTGCTTTTTCACTTCACTGTCAATAAGTGACAGAGTATATTGTTAAACAAAAATGTATATTTATGCAATATTTATATATATATATATTGTGGACCATCTTATTATTTGTAATTTAGTACATTATGTTATTGAGTTTTTGGGATAATATATTCAAATTTTCTGTTGTAACTTGCCAATGATGGTATCTATCTTCAAATCTTTTATACACTCTGCAATGCTCATGATTTCTTGAAAATACTTGTACATATATATTGAGATGCCTTTGCTGACAATATATATTAAACAAATGCCTCTGATGTCATTGTTCACCCGGCTGATCATGCTCTGTGCTGGACCCTGGTTGAACCTTGAACTGCCACTTTGGGTCTACTGAAATCTTGTGGCAAATGTGCACACCCATCGCCCTGGGTGATGTACTACGACTGGATTGATTACTGTATCATGTTAACAATAACTACAAGAAGTTAAATGGCAACACAAATAGTCTTTTTTGTTTTTTACTCAGAAACAAGCAACACAAATAGTCTTTGTATCTGGCTCTTAAACTGGAATCTTATTTTATTTCTTTGAGGTAAACATATAGTGAAACAATAAGTGTCGAACTCCCTGATAATGAAACTGCAGAAGTTGATAGCTGAGAGAACTTTGAATAAAACAGGTATGGTACAAAGTCTAGCCTAATAGTGGTAGTTCCCCCAGTGACTTATCTTCACCATAAATAGGTCTTGAACAAGCCACTGTATGCAGGCTGCATGCATCTTAATCGGTCAATTGGTATACTATTTAATTGGATAAGGGCATAGAGGCAATTTTTGTGATACTTGTTCCACAGTACTTTCTCCAGCTAATTAGACACTGTCTCATATATTTGCCAAATAACCATATATTTATACTAACTAGAGAAATGCTCTTTTCTGGAAGTAATTATTGTATTGAAAGTTCACAGGATTTGTGTTGGACAATGAAGATAGAAGCATTACCCGGTCAGATTTGTATTTCAAGGAGCTCTTTGGTCACTGTGGACTGCACCTCTACAAATCAAAGGCTTGTCCCACTGTCACACACTTGCAAACCCAAAATAAGCCATTAAACTTGGTTTGATAAGTGGATTTTCTTTTGTACTTTTGCTTTATATCCATAGCAGGAGCATTGCTTGGGTGAAAGGTGGAGAACTATTTTAGGTTGTCTTTAGTCTCAATTTCAGGAAAGAGTTGTCATGAAGTTATATAACATTTCTAGACCTTATTATTGTTTAAAAAATTTCTTCAAATTGTCCAAACTAGAGTTTTGGATGGTTTGAAAGAAGAGAAAAAAAAACAAAATCATAAACTAATTCGAGTCCCCTCATAACCACTAGAGGTTTACTTGGCCGTTAACTTTAGGTCCCATGAGATTAGTTGAGGTGAGCGCAAGTTGGCTTGAACAACCATCGTTATATATATAAAAAAAAACATAAAGCAAAAAAGGGAACCTCATCTGAGATTAGAAAAGTAACAGTGCCTGTTATACTTTCAAGGATACTTAAATTTTTTGCTTCTAGGTTGTTGGGTCCCCTTAACTATATCACTTTTTACATCAGCTTAAGAAAAAAGACAAGAGGCCACCTTTTCTTGAACCCATAGATTTGACCAACAGTTTGTACCTAATCTTCTACTATTCTACTTGTAGGTAATGTACTTGAAAATGCTCTGAGATCATCTTCTCAAATTCAGTAGTTAATTTTGTGTAGAGGCATGTTGATTTCTTTTAGTAGTGTTAATATTTTGGGAATCTCTTTTCATCTCCCACTAAAAGGCCTTATAGAGGGAGGAAGGTTCTTCTATGTATATTTACTTCAATTGGATCTTCTCCAATCGATGTGGGACTTCCAACACTCCCCCTCACATGGAGGCTAGGTTTATTTTTCCCCAGTCCTTCTAGAGGATGATAAGTGTGGAGCCTCCTCCATCGTGATCTAGACTCCTGGCTAGCTCCGATACCATGTCAATATTAAACCCCTTTCATCTCCCAACAAAAGGCCTTAGAGAGTATTTTGCAGTATTGACCTAAGATCATGTGTGCTATTTCCTTTGGATGGAAGAGCTCCAGCTCAGGTATCTTCACAAAGGAAATATGCTATCAATATTCTCAAGAATCATTCAAAGAAGTGGCAACTCCCCAGTAATAAAATGAGAAGATTTTAAAGAACATGGTGAGAGTTTGAGGAACCTTCTGCATAGAAGTTTGGTTGTCAGCTCTGTTATTCTGACTGCAACCAGACCTGATTTGATGTTTCCAGCTGGTTTGCTTTCTGTCTGCGAGTTCACATAGCAATGTTCACATGGGAGCGTAAAAGAGGGTATCAGTATGTTAGAGGTACAATAGACTGGCATCTGTTATATTTAGACAGTGAGGAGTTAAGGTACATGGCTGTTGATAGTGATTGGGCAGGAAGTGTTGGCTGATAAGGAGGAGCACTTCAGGTTATGTATTACAACTGGTTTAGGTGCCATTGGTTGAATGCAAGGAGCAAGAAGAGGCACACTAACTGCAGAAGCTGAGTATATCTCCCTAGCAGATGCTGCAAATCAAGCACCGTGGTTAAAGAAATTGCTTGTTGATCTAGGCCAACAAAGCTCACCAATTGATCTTGGTCAGACAACAAATCAGTCATTGCCATTGCTCAAAATCCTGTCCGACATGGACCAAGCTCATCAATGTAAACTTTCATTCCATAAGGGAAGCTGAAAGAACTCACTGGCTGCCGCATTATTGCTCAACTGATAAGCAACTTGCTGACATCATGACTAAGGCACTTCCTTAATCAAGATTGGAGTTTCTAAGGATCAAGCTTGGCATGTCCAAGGCAAATCTCAAGGAGTGTTAGAACGTATGAGATTTTTCCTTTGAAGTTTGAAAAAGTCTTAGTAAGACTTAGGTGGCGTTTGTTTTTTTTACTTAATGCTGAATGTAACTTTTTTTTAGCTTAATACTTAATAGCATTGCTATTAAGTTGTTATTTTAACATTGCAGTGAGTAGTGGGATGACAATACGGATTACAGTTCCCGCTCCACTCCACCTTTAATGGACGATTTAACAATAAATATCGGATTTTTAGCTGGTTTGAGTTTTCAAATCCGAGATCTAGTTCTGAGCGTGTCTGTATTGTTACTTTCGCCTCTCACCAATTATATTTTCAAAATATTTTTTATTACTGATTTATATCAATATAAATAATAATAATAATTAGAATGTTTTTTACCAAATACCTATAAAATTATAATATTTTTATTTTTTATGAAATATATTAATTTAATATAATAAAAATAAAAGTCAAATATAAAAATAAAATAAAAATAAAACAAAAATTAAATGTAACCAAGGTGTTTGAATTTTCTTATCCCCACTGCCCTCGTTATTTAAATAAAAGAAAATAAACTAAAAATAACGAGTTTATGGCCAGATTGGGGTTATCCTGGGTCCCAAACCCTCCCATTATCATCCCCAGTAATGAGTGTTACTAGCCCTTCTCCTTGTTGGGCAATGATGGAGTTTTTTTTATTTTGATGAAAAATGACTTTTTCTGAATAGAAAAAGCCAAATATTTTCACATTTTCTATTCAAAACTTTTTAAAAAATTTTTAACAATAAGTTCTAAAAATTTTAAAAAACAAACAGCTTAATGAATAGCTGCAACACAAGTAAAACAAACAACCCTTAGTCTTTGACATTTTCTTTTCAAATGTTAAGTTCTGCCAATGCTCTGTTTTCTATTAGTAATAGTAGCGCCAATAAATCTGCTTGTAGTGGAGATATTTTTGGTATTTTCAGTTTGATTGTAAGCCTACAAAAAGGCATTCTTATTTGGGAAATGAATCATGTGAGCTTTCTCCCTCAACAAACTCTCAGATTTTTATTTTCTCTCTCCAAGTTCTACATGTTCTGAGATCTAACAAAATTCTGGTAAGATAGGTGGTGTGGTGAGTAATTGTTGAGTGATTCCTTCTCATCTCTTTAACCTATTACTGCTGCAAATTAGGGGAAAGGGGATGTTGGAGCCGTTGTTTTATTAGACAGTTAAATTATTGGGAGCTCAAAACAGTCGAGGAATTACTTTAAGATTGCAAATGATGGAAGTGTTCAATGGATGTTCCTGCATTTCTTATGATCGAAATGAGGATATGTGACATAGAAAAGCATATAGAATAGCTCCTGTATGTGTTTTGGTACATTTGTTAGAGTGCACTATCAGTTGAAAGAGACATTTCTCATAACTTGTCCCAGTTAAAAAAAAAAAAATTCCTCCAGGGACATTGAATTTTTATTTGTTTTGATTTTTGTTTCTGAGATTGCACTGATGGCATTGCCTGTACTTTGAGCATCCATTTCTTTAGGTGCTTTAATTTTTGATATATTTTGTTTGCCTATCAAAGAAAATCATTGTGCGACTGCTGAAACAGGAAACAAAAAGGAAAGGGAAACTAAACCAAAGCAAACACCAATCCCCTATATCAAGGGGGTCCAGTATCCATATAAAAATCTTGGGCCATCTCCCTTGTTGACCAGTTTTTGTTGAGACTTGATATATTAATGAAATTCATTAGCTGGTAAGTCTAGATTTACTCATGCTTGTCTTGTCTGGATGGGAACATAAAGAATAATCCTATATTTGGAATCGTATATGTTTCACATCTTCCTTGGAAAATGTTAAATAACCAACTCTCCTAAAAGCTCAAAGTTGTCGGATTTGGGTTGAATATATCATCATGTCTTTTTAATCTACCTCACATGCCCCTATACCATGTGGAGAGTCAAACAAATCAAACAGAGTCCTTCATGAACTTCCAAATAAACAAATAGGGATTCAAATTAGAGGTGTGGCTCGAATCTAGAACCTCTTGCCAAACCAAGTTCTGATACTTTGTTAAACAACCAACTCTCCTAAAATTGGGTTGAATATGAATATCATGTTCTTTAACACCCTCCCTCATGTGTGTCCCCATACCCGCACGTGGAGAGTCAAACAAACCAAACAGGGTCCTTCATGGACTTTCAAATAAACAAACAGGGATTCAAATAGAGGAACCTCTTGCCAAACCAAGTTCTACATTCAAAACAACCAACTCTCCTAAAATTGGTTTGAATATGAATATCATGGTCTTTAACACCATCCCTCATGTGCGTCCCCATACTCGTACGTGGAGAGTCAAACAAACTAAATAGGGTCCTTCATGACTTTCAAATAAACAAAAGGGGATTCAAATTAGAGTTGTGGGGTCAACCCAGATCTTTATCGCAAACCGCTCGATACTTTGTTAAACAATCAACTCTCCTAAAAGCCTGTGCTTGTAGGCTTAATATGAATATCATACTCTTTTAACAGAAGAACCTTGGACTGATCATCATGTCCGCAGCTATTTACCTTAGTAGAGAATTCTACTTGTAATTCCTGAATTAGACACAGAGGATGACAAATTTCAAAGGTAGCTACTGAACTTACCAACAAATTGATACCTTCCCTTCTCTAAACGAGCTGTGCATCAAACTATTATCATTGTGTAAAAGAATTTCTACTTTGGCCTTTGGGTCTCTTAAGTCATGAGGGGACCCTGTACTCACGCACTGGTCTGTCTGCCTCTTTTCTCTTGCAAGTGAAATTTCAATCTGTTACCAAACTAGACAATAGGATCTAGAAATCCACGAATACACAAGAATTCATTTAAATGTTTTTGTAACACTCACTGATGCTACTTTAAACAGTCTCCATGTAATAAGCCTTGTCAGTTGATCAAGAGTTTGAATTTATTCTATAACTTTTACAATATTATTACTTCTTGAATTTTCTAACAGTAACCTTTTTTATCAGACTGAATGGATTTCCTGGGGAATTATTTGCTGCAGTATGCCTTTAACAACTGATACGCCTAAAGAGAACTCATGGGGCCAGATCAAAAATGCCAGCCAACATACCTGCAGCATCAAATAAAGAGCCTCCCTTTCACTTTTGAAATGGAAAGATATGCCAACTGTCCCTAACAAAAAAAAAAAGCTTTATATTTATGTAATTTAACTATTATTATGACAAGAGAAGTCATGTTGCTCACAAGTTATTCTGAGCTCCTTTATTTTGTCCTTTCTTTCGTTTTCTTCTATCCTATCTTCAATCAATTTTGTGCATTATTAACTGAGATGGGAGTGTTGCCTATAACTCAACTGTTTAATTCTTAATCCTAAATTTGTTATCTTCTTATAAATACTTATTCTACATGTCTGTAAATTCTGCTCTTGGGCTATTGCTTTCAGTGATATGTTGATGACGAATTTAGTACATGTTGAGAGTTGAATTATTTATTGGCACTGCAGGTTTCAGTAATCATCTTTGTCTACCAACCCTAACTTCATAAAAAACTATTCTTTGCTTTCCCTTTTTCTTATTAGCTCTTCCAATCTCTATCAAATATTAGAATTTTTATTTTCTTTATTTCTTTTGTATTTTAGTTAAGTTCTTTGAATAAGTTTAATTTTTTTAATATTCTAAAATCAAAACATTCAATTTAAAATAAAATGGAGGGGCAAATATATATATATATATATATATATATATATATCCTTAATTCATACTCATTCTTAGTCCATTCATACTCATTCTTATAGTTGCTGCATTTATATGGTTATTTTCATATTCATATTAGAATGTGTTTTATCTAAATAGATTATTATTCTCCATATTCAATATTAGGTGGAAGTGGTCAAAAGAGAGCCAAGGATACAGGTCTTTTTTTTTTTTTTTTTGAGAAGGTGGTCTTGTTGCGATGTTATGTATCATTTTTTTATATCTAAAATTTAATTATTTATGACGTGGGCCTAACATATGTTTAATGTATAGAAACACATGAGCTTTGAAAGACTTAAAAAAAAGTTATGGTTAAAATGGTTTCAAAGAATTGAATGATGTTCATGAGATATTAAATAATATTTTGATACCAATGATGCCATATAAATTTTCTACTCATTTATGTGATCCATCTCTTTCTATCCTCTGTTTATAAATTATGACATTCATTATCAATTTATGGAGTTTTGTCCTGTATTGTATGAGCTTTTTCAAAAAAAAAAAACTGTAACAACACATGAAATTAATGTCAAACGAAAAGGCCTATCAAAAAAAATGTAGTTGATTACAGCTTAAATTTTTTAAAAGTTAAACCGTAATTGTAATCATAATGAAAGTTTATTGAAACCGTAGTCACTAACTGCGCTAAATTAATTTAGGTTTTTTTTTTGTCAAATCTGTACTAGATTGGTATTTTTTATTTTAAAAGTACTATTTTGAAACAAAACTCGGATTTATGCAGTTGTTTAGGTTGACTTACGTTTACATTGCTCCAACATGATATATAGTGTAGTTATTATACTTTTAGGAATAATTTACTTTAACCCTCATACTACTCTTTTTTACATTTACCGCTTGCACTTTAAAATGTTAAAATGAACCCCTTAGACCATCAAACATCAATATAAGTCTTAGGTTGTTAAAGATCAACGTTGCACGCTGGACGGCAACAGTACTGTAAGGGTGAATTGGCCTTGTCCCAACCCTACCCCAATCTAATTTTAAAATTCCCAAACTCACATAAACCCATGTAGGAGTGTGGCTGGTTGCACCAAACCTGATCCCGCCGCCTATCCGACTTCACCACTCCCACCTTGACCAATGAGTTTCACCCTCTCTCCTCCCCTCTCTCTCTCTCTCCTCAGCCACCATCGGTTCTAAATCGATTTTTTTTTCATTCATTCACCATTAATTTGAAGTAGATCTTTTTTTCATTCATCCCAAAATCAAATATTTTTCTTCACAACCTAAAAACATTTGTTTTTCTTCTATCTAATGCAATCTCAAAACTATTCACTTGGCACCAACTTCTACTCATATGGACACCAAAAAGAAACACACAAAAGAAAGAAAAAGAAACACACATGCATACAAACATAGCTCAACCAATGGAATGGAATGCCTACCTCAACAAAAGTAAAACCCTAATAATGATTAGTAAAGACCCGACCATCTAGATTCAGCTATCAAGAAGAGTTCCAACTGAGTTAGATTAGAACCTAATGTTTTAATCTTAAACTCCTATCAAAGAATATGTTTATCGCGCTATTTCTTTGTTTTCAGATCCGACCACCTAAGGAATAATTCGACCTCCTCTAGTTCATTGAGTTGTGATAATCTCTTCTCTCCCACAGCCTGGGAATTGAAGTTCAATTTCCTCGTAGCCCACAATGCTCAAAAATGCTGGTCCAAATATGACATGGTTTACCAAATATGAGGCAGTATAGAGACATACCAACATGAGTTTCATATGATGTTCTATAGGTCCAAAGTGCGTCCTCTAACCTCTTGGACTAATTCTTTCCACAGTTAATGCCTTCTCCAAGATACTTTTATTTCCCTGCTAGGAAATTTCATATTATTCAATTGGGGTGGTACGCGAACCTTTTTTATGTCGCACTCAGATTAACCATCATATTCAAATAATCATTTAAGTGCGTTCTCCTCAATGATACTGCTCTCGATGCATCAAAGCTGCAAGGATGTTTTTATGAACAAACTTAACTATTGTTTCAGCACTACGGAAGGTAATTGCTTCCATCTCGTTTTGGAGACATATAATCCATAACAAAGTAAAGTATACATGTTCCCAAAGGATGACGGAATGGTCCTAAGGGAAGTCGTTCAAATATGAAAACTTATCAACATATTGGTAAGAGGTACCCATCTCTCTGAGATATTTCAACCCATCGCATCCATCTCAACCCTTGTAAAGATGTAGTTGTCCCCTGAATGTGGTAGGCTAATAAAACTTGACCAAAGCACTCTCAGGTTGTTCTCAGGTTAGAAAAATGTCCTCCATAGGGCAAGGAATGGAATTTAGTAAGGATCTCTTGGAACTCAGTCACTGGCACACATCTTCTCACTACTTGATCCACGCATCTTCATAAAAAGAGCGAATCATCCCAGGAGAACTCTCAGCATCATAAAGAGATTTCTTCCTTCATTGTGAGCTCAAGCCTAGTAAGCCCGGCGCAAGGAAGTTCACATAATTGACGTACCACAACAATTGACCCTCAACAATCATCAACTATTCATCAGGAAAGGTTTCCTCAATCTCCTTGGAAGTGTCATTGACCTTTTCATTCTCAAATAGGGATAAGTGATCAGCTACAACATTCTCACTCACCTTCTTGTCTCTAATCTCCATGTCAAATTCCTACAACAACAATACCTATCGAATAAGCCTTGGCGTAGCATCTTGTTTCATCATCAAATAATGGAGTGTTGCATGGTCCGTTATATGATCACCTTGGACCCTATGATGTATTATTTGAAATTGTCATAGGAATAAACTACAACCAACATTTCTTTTTCAGTAGTTGTGTAATTTTCCTATGCATCATTCAAAGTGTGGCTTGCATAGTAGATGGCTAGAAATAGCTTCTCATTCTCTGCCCTAACACAGCCCCGATGACATTATTACTGGCATCACACATAGTCTCAAATGGCTTGGTCTAGTTTGGTATTACCGCGATTAGGCTGGTACCAGTTCGCCTTAAGCTCTTAAAGGCGTTTCATCAAACACGGCAAAGTGGTATGTTTACAAAGTTAAGCAATCTTGAGAAGTCCCGACATTTATAAAACCCAAAGATGCCCCAAAAAGCTCCTCATAACTTCTCACAATAGCCTGATGGCACAAGAATGCCTATGGTAGCTGCACTTACTGATCAACCTCCTAACCTTTCTGAGGATCTCCAGTGTCCTAAGATAATCCCTTCTTAAACCATAACATGGCATTTCTCCCAATTCAGAACTAGTTTTTTTTCTATGCATCTTCATAGTACCACTCCTAGATTTTGAAAACATTCCTCAAAAGAGCATCCAAATATTGAGAAGTCGTCCATGAACACCTCCATGATATTTTCCACCGAGTTAGAGAAAATCGCCATCATGTACTGCTGAAAAGTTGCTAGTGTATTGCAGAGATCAAAGGGCATTTTCCTAAAAGCAAATGTCCCATAAGGGCACGTGAAGTAGACTTATCTTGGTCTTCTAGGGCTATCACAATGAGAATTTGGTAATGGAGTGCCCAATCAGAAACAATATGCATGGCTCGCAAATTCCTAATAAGTATTCAATCAATAAATAAGGTGGAAATACCTTCCTAGTGGCTTTTGTTGAGTTTTCTGTCGCAAAGAACCCAACGAGAATCAGGCGGGTGGTAATCAATTCATTCTTATTACGACACACCGCTATCCCTATTTCTCGGGACGATCGACTTTACCCACGAAGCTATTAGGAAATCACATATATGAACTCGCATTGAGCCATGCCATAATCTTCACTTAATTCTTTCATTACCGGATTCAACCTCCTCTAGTGCTCGACTTAAGGTTGGGCATCATCTTCCATCAGGATTTTATGCATGCAAATTAAGGGACCGATTCCCTTGATGTCAATAATTGACCATGCAAAGGCCCCCATGTTTCTTATTAGCACTTTTAATATCCCATGCTCCATCTCTCAGTCAAAGCAACATAAATTATTACCGGTTTCATGCCATTCTCACCCAAAAGGCATAATGTGAAGATTCAGCAATCCTTTAGTGTTAACCCATTCGACGTTTCTCATCTTCACTATAACGGTTGTTTCTTCATTTTCCTACTTAGTATGGCTTTCAAGATTCGTGATGGAAGAAACTGCTCCAATTCTTGATCTTCAATGAATTTAGTCAAACATCTCTCAAGCGGGCCCTTGGTCACAAAAATCTCATAAAGCTTATCGGGATGGAACTAAGTTAGTCCACTGATACACATGGCTTCCCACTATAGTAAACTCATACTCTGGTGTAAATTGGACTGCATTTGCCTTTTCCCTCCTACTCAGAGCCGCTCCCATTCTTCAAGATCAATCAAAGCTTAGTTTCTGTAGTGCAACAACCTCTCTAATAGGTAAGCGACACTCATTGATCCTCATCCATGTCGAACATAACAAAGTCCATGGAATGAAATTTGTCAACTTTTAGGAGCACACCAATAATTTCTAAAAGTGGAGGATTTGTCCCGCCATCTGAAGTGAATGCCAGAGTCAACCCCCAAGATTGCTTCTTCACCCAGGAATCAAGTATGTTGTCCGAGATCACAGGTCTATTGAAAGTATGCTGCTCCTAAGTGACACAAGGTGATGAGAAACTACCAGGATCCTTTAAATTTTCAGACTTTTATGAATTATGAGCCCAATTTTACGGATACTCATCATAATTACAGTCTTCCAACTTCCTTGTCAATATACTCTTCACTCATAGTCAAGTACAGCATGTGCAAAGGGTCTACAAAAGGAATATTCACTTCCAGCTTTTTGAAGATATTTAGAAATTTAACGAACTACTCATCTAACTTCTTTTTCTAAAATCTTTGAGGGAAAGGTAGTGGTGAGGAGAGAAAAGGAAGGTTGTCAAAGCACACCATCCTACATGGAACTACTTTCTCCACTTCCTTGATTATTTTCTAGCACTCTTCGCTCAACTTTATTCTTTCTCAATTTACTTTCTTTAATCTAGCAGTTCTTTCCTCTAATTCTTAGAGTTACGACCTTGCACTCCCTCAGTTTTTCTATGTATCATCAGAGAGAAGGACTCAAGACTGATCTTGATAGTTAAGGCCAAATGGCCCACTGAGTCTCCAAAGTCTTAACTCAGAAAATCAAAAGAATGCTGAAATCAAGCAGGGATATGGTTGAAAGTCCATACTTTAGATTTACTACTCACAAATGTATAGATGTTCTTCCATAGTGGGTTGTCTTTCGCCTTGATAAATGAGTTGAAGTAAATTTTGGTTGGAACCAAAGACCGTTAATTGTTACTTTGATCTATGTGATAGGCTCAAAGTCTTAGCCTGAATTGTAGAAAGTGGGCAAGTTGTTGTGGGGCTTGAACACATAGCTCATAAGTTATTATATGTACTATGCACTAATAAGGGCTTTTGACGGCTATAAGTATCTCTCCACGTTCACCCATTCTTTATTTGTTGACTTAACTGATTTGTGATAGCCACAATTGATTCTATACAGATAGTTATCAACTTCAAAACTCACTTTGTCTTCTACCCAAACTTTTAGATGCTACCCGAAGTTGTTCTTAGCCAATTCTTAAACAATTGAAATGTTTATAATGTTGTTCGTTTAATATACCTTCTCTAATCTGATCACGCCTTGTTGTACATCATCCTTAATGTCTGGTCAGAACCATTTCAGTTTACATAAGCAACACAGAAAGTTCCATCTGCTCATCATAAAGTTTGAAGCTCCCGCCCAACTGCCTGTCTGTCTTAAATACGCATCATGATGAGCACTGAAATAAAGTTTCTCAACCAAGATCTGAGATGAAATTTCGACCTGGGTTCATTGTAAACATTTAGATTTTATTATTTTCTGATTTCAATGGAATCTACAATTCTTTCCGAGTTCATTTATCGCTCATAGTTACAATTTTAATGTGAATTTTCCCATCAATAGTCACCTGGTTTGTAATCAGCTTAAGACCGACTCCCTCGTAATGGACTGGTGTTAGTTATCATTTTTCAAGCAAGAATCTTAAAAGAATTGGAATAAAATTAGAAATCTTGACTTTATTTAATTGCGTTGTTCTCAAAATTAGTCACTCTTAATATTAGTAGCTTGTAAGGGTCAGATCTTACCGATTTCTAGAGGCCTCTCGAGTGACACGTGAGATGGAGACTTTGAGAAAAAGAGATATAGTAACTCAGGGGTGTGTTAGACTAATATTTTGGAACTAATGCACTCTAAAAGATTACTCTGATAGATCACTAATTTACTCATGGTGTGAGGATAAGTTGGTTGATATATCAGCTTAATTAATAAGAGGTTTCTCTTTTTTATGATGAAATGATCTTGATCCCATGTTAGCATAGATCTAATTAAGGAGAGGTAGGAGTTTGGATCAAATTCAAAGGAAGAGAAACCACCAGATTTTGAGAAAGCCTACATTATCTCGCCTATGGGGCAAGAATTCTTCAGTCCTAGGAACAAGGTGTGAAGTACTGAAAAGGAAAAATACCCAATTCTTAGAACGAGGATTATATCCTATAAGTAACTGATTAGATCCATATGTCTGGAAAGAATATGGTTCTCTAATTAGTGAAATTTATAGTGTATGGAGGAATCTAAACTATACTACCTTGCATCTTTAACAAGTTCAAATCTCAAACTAATGGTTGAACCATGTTATAAAATGATGCCAAAAATTATAATCATACATTGATTTATTTCTAGTGTCAACTTTACTCAATGAACTTTCCAATCCAATTCATTTTGATTTTCTTGTTATAGTTATAGAATTTTATTTAGTCATTCTTCCTTTAGTTTAAACAAATCAACTTTGAACTTGTGAGTTCAAATAGTAAGGATCTTGAGTAGTTGGAGTAATTGATCTTTAGATCTCTTATCAATTCTCGTGGGAATGATACTTGGACTTAAAATCCATCGTATTACTTGTATGACATGTGCATTTGCAGAGAATTAGACCAATCATAAATTTTCATTATTACATACACATCAGAAAACATTTTCTTATAATTTTTAGTCAAACAACAAGTTTTTGGCATTTCTGCTGAGGATTGAATAGTCCCTGTTGAATACACAAAAGAGCGACATTTATATCGGATTTTAGTACCTTTAGCTCATATTTTGCTCACATTTTGTATAAGAATAGGTGCCTTTGATCGCCTTGTTTGGACTGTATGTGTTTTTCGGGTTCCAGAAGTGGCTACAATCATTATGTGGGTTCGTGTCCGTAGAACAGACATAAAGGCCATGGGTTGATGACAGCTACACGGAAGCTTCTCGGGTGGCACACGCATGAGAAGGAAGACTGAGAGGGTATCGGCACCAGCAAACCGCACCGTACCCCCAAAGCGTGAAATCAACAGCGGCCAAGTGGTACCCCAGACTGTGCAACCACACCGCACCAAGCAGAAATTCACCAGTGGCAAAGTGGTACCGGTACCACACTTACTGGTACCGGTACCAACATGTAATATTTGTGGATTGAGCAGACTCCAATTCCAAGGGTACGTCGTCCCTTCAACCACCAATCTAGATCACAATGGAAAAGGTATAAAAGCCAAAGAAAAAGAGGGATAAGGGCAAAGCTATTCTAGTTTTCGTTCCATAAAGAGAGTGTTTTTTCTCATAGTTTTAGGGTTCACAGAATAGAGCAGATTACTTAACTCTTCTTCTCGATTCCTTGATTTGACCATGCATCTTAGTTATTTCAATCAACTCGGTTTTCTTACATTATTTCGTTTTTGATTCTCAATTCTTGCAAATTAAAGTGTGATTTCAAGTCTATTTATGAGTAGTTTCTCATCAAATATGAATCACTTTCTCGGTTTCAATGAAGTTCTAACTCCCATGATGGGGATCACGCAGTGGAAACCTCACCGATCAAGGTAATAACCCCAATTTCAGATTCTCAACGGATGGTATGATGCCAAGAACTTAGAAAAATCTTATAAAACCTTATTTTGGCATCTTCACAACGCTTAATCCAGAGATCCTCGTACAACGCCACCGTAATGTGCCAGAGTTCGAGTAAATTCGAATAATGTTTAACATCATCGCTTTTTCCTAAAAGAGCTTTTTTGTGTAATCTTCCATTAAGACCATTCATCAATGGCTCCTAGATGAGATTTCGAATGAAGAAGTGAATTACTTGATCGTGAAGTATGGTAGAAACCAAGAACCCTTACCTTTCTGCTTAAAATAGTCAATCTAATCAATTACTCAATCAACCAACCACACAACCACATAATTTACTTTTAAAACATACATTCTCGAGAACAACCTTTATGAATAATTAATACCACTCTGGAGAAGGACCTGTGACTCAAGATATATAATGCCATAAACATTAGTCTTACGCTGAATAATGCATACGAAATAGATTTTGCCATTTTTAAAAATCATATTTTATGGCGATTAATCTAGTCAGATCTAAAGAGAGTTAGAGGTAATTTGCAATCATTGCAAATCGCAATGCCTTCTACTTTTTTTTTAAAATTTTTGTGAGGAATCTAAGTGGGTAACCGTCAAGTATAGGATTGGCATGTTCGTCGTCGCAACGAGCAATGCCGACTTGTAAGAATTATACCTCCAAGAAATTCAAGAGTCCATAAGTCACCTTGTCGCCAACCCTACACCTCAAATGGACCATCCCTGAATCAAGAACTCATGAACTAAATGCTCACTGGTAAATTCGTTAACCCATTAAGTGACCTATGAACCTCCACAACATGGAGACAGGTCAGATCCTGGCCACCTGGTCGTAGGAGGGGCAAATGTTAATCTTTCAGCGTAAATCACACGTGTCTCCGCCTTTGCACGCCCAATGCAGCAAACCTCCCAGAGGATTTTTGCAGAAACCTCAAAAGAACCACAGCAACAAACTCATGTATCTGCTTTACCCAAGAGGCTAATCATTCCTCATGAAGTCGGAGATGATCCGCTCTTCACCCGTGGTATCAAGGGGTCAATTTCGAACCCCTACTATCTATGATTGAGGATGTCATGTAATCTCCCACTGATCACCTCTCCACATAACTGTATGGTTCTATTCCCTCTAAAGAAAGGCCAAAATATGGTTTCATATCTGCCAGCCCACCAATCTTTTACTCGGGATGACATATGAACAATCCTTAACAACAAGTTCTTCCCTCAAGACGTACAAATGCTCTATGAGAGCAATCCAAATCTTTCTCCAGAACCTTTTGTCAGAGTATGGAAAGATAAGGACCTCCTCCATGCTAACCTCCTCATCATGGTTTAGATGTTGGACAAATCGTTTATTTTCATCAAGGGCCATCCTAACATTAAAACAATATATTCACTGATATGGAGAGTTTATGAAAAAGCACAGAGGCAATCAACCTTTGACACCATAGCGTAACACATGCCCAACATGGGAGACTAATACCTCCTTAGATACTGCTAAAGTGCATGGTACACCCACAGGGGGGGGAGTTCATAACTTAAGAGAGAATGATGACAATAGCTAACCTAACAAGGAAGTTGGAGGCTATAGAATTGAAAAAGGTAAATGAGGTAACTAGTGTGCCTCAAGTACCCTCTGTACCTACGAGATCTAGAGTGGAGGAGCCATGCATCATTTGCAATGACCCCACCCACTCAACTATTAACTGCCCTAACCTTCCTCAAGTTAAGGGAGCAATCCAAATAGAGCAAGCTAATGCTCTTAACTACCAAAGGAAGCCTTCACCCCTCCATATTCTAAACATATAACTAGTAGGCATCCTACTTGTTGGAGAAATAGCCCACACAACTTGCCAAACAACCAAGGCCCCAATTATCAAAACCAAGGTTTTTCAAACCAAGCCCCTCTGTTTTAGAATCAAGGTCCTCAAGGATTTCCTGTGCACCTTATCCAAGGTTTCAATCCGTCAAATCAAGGGAATCCAAAGGCACAACCTTATTAACCTCCACATAGGAGAAGTTTGGAGGATATTGTGACATAGTTCGTCCATACCCAACAATCCACCAACACTGAATTCAAACGCTCAATGATGAGAGATCCCCAAATCACTAAGCTAACTTTCTAAGGAAATTTTCAACAAGAAAGGGAAGCTCCTTTCAAACATATCCAACCCAAGGTCAGTTAGTGTTGAGTTTCATGTCAAAGTGAGGGGCACCCTTTCTAATATTGCACGCCGTCACCACTCTTCAAAGTGGGGTGAACGACAAACCATCAACCCAAGGAAATGATACAAGATTCTCAAAAAGAAACCGGGCTTGAGGGTGATGAGGTACGGACGTTCATGTTCCTGTGATAGATAACATGTGCTTGATACACAAAGGCTCCCATATCCTCTCCTGCCCATACCTCAGGTTGAGAGCCCCAAAGAAAGTAGACCGTCATGAAATTTATGAAATGCTCAAATGTGAAGTTGGAACATTCCTTTACTAGATGCCATACATATCTGTCATATGCCAAGTTTCTAAAAGATTTGTGCACTGTAAAAAGAAAACTAGGTGTCAACAAGGAGGCATTTATGATCGAGCAATCTACCCATTGATTCGAAATAATTTTCCCCCACAAAGACCAGTTTAATACTATTTACAGTGGTAGGGAATTCAAAGTAGGGACATACTCTAGTGGATTTAGGGCAAGTGTTAACTTGTTGCCTTACTGTCTAAGGAGCTAGGGTTAGAGAATTAGAACCAAACCAATATCACCCTCCATCATCAACTTAGGTATGAAAAATTCCTGCAGGGATAGTGAAGGATGTATTGGCAAGTGGACAAGTTCTACTTTCAGACTTGTTGTGCTTGACACTTAACCTCTGGTGAACCAAGGAACTCAGTTCCCAGTGATTCTTGGTAGACCATTCTTGGCTACTGCTAATGCCATCATACACCTGAGGAGGACTAATGACACTATCATTTGGTAACATGACTAATAAATTTGAATATCTTTAATGTTATCATGGAATGGGAGATGAGGAGGATGTTTAGAGAGGTAACATGGTTGACTCCTCGTGGTGCGTAAAATACTTAGATAATGTCTCATACGAGGATCCTATGTCTTGTCTATAAGCTCAAGTCAGCTCGAGGAGGTGACCACATCCGAGTCGGAGTTCCTACACCCTAATCGGGAACCACACCCAGGTATTGGTGCCGAATGCGGCACCCCACCAACCATTGCCACCAATCAGATAGGCATTACCTTCGAAGAGAGACCACCTAAACTTGTTGAAACCTCACCATCACAATCTCCAATATGCATTCTTAGGGGTAATAAAGGTCTCTGTAACTATATCTTCCTTTTAGAGTTAGAATAAGAAAATAAGTCAGTTGGAGATATTGAGAACCCACAAAACTCGTCTCTAGGATGGACAATTTATTAAGTGGAATTAGCCCCTGATTCATTGCACTCCACAGATTCACTTGGAAGAGAACTTTAAACCTCTAGACAACCACGTAGACGACCAACCCCAATAATGAAAGCAATGGTCAGGCAGGCCTAAACTTCAGATCGAGGTAAGATGCACTTCATTGTAGATAGTAGTGGTCAAACAAACTAGGTAGGCCCTAAAAACTGAGTCAGGGAGGTAAAACATGCAATGTTATTCCCACTGTCACAGTCGAGGTGCATAGACTATAGGAAACCCAATGCGGGTACTAGAAAGATCATTTTCCTCTACCAGGATCAAATGTCGAGAATAGAGAGTTGCAAGGCATGAATTTTATTGTTTTCTTGATGGGTACTCAAGGTACAATCAAATTGAGATAGCTTTAGAAGATCAAGAGAAAACTACATTCACTGTCTCCTTTCGCATATTCATTTGAGAAAATGTCTAGATTATGTAATGCACTGAACCCTTCCAGCGGTGAATGATAGGGATTTTCAGTGATATGATGAAGTCATTTGGAAATTTTCATGGATGATTTCGCTTTGAGACTCATATGAGGGGATGTTTCCGAGAATCTACGAAGGTTTCGAGATGTCAAGAGAAGAACCTCGTGTTAAATTGGGAAAAGTATGTCACTTCATGGTGACACAAGGGATCGTTTTAGGTCATTAGTATCGAAAAGGAATCGAGGATAAGGCTAAAGTCAGTTGATCTCCAATCTCACCTAATTCCTAACTGTGTTAGGAGATATAAGGTCATTCTGACATGCCGGATTCTATAGGAGATTCATAAAAGCATCTCTGGGCATATAGCCCGTCCCTTATGCAAATTCATTACAAGATCCTTTCGTATGGTCACAAAGCCATGAGGCCGCCTTTGATAAACTCAAAATTATGTTAGTGTCCCCTCCACCTGCGATCTCCTAATTGGAACCTTCCGCTTCACAGATCATGTGACTAAGTGATTATACATAGGTCGTTTTGCATGTAAGATAAAAAGGGCTTCTTTGTGATCTATTATGCCAGCAAGACTTTAGATTCGCTTAAGAACCACACAACCACGGAAAAGAGTTTTGGCCGTCGTCTTTGCTTCAGAAAAGTTCAGCCAGGTCTAGGGCCCCCTTGCAATCCATTTCATCACAGCACTCAAGTACTCCGCTCTCTGCCAGATACTAAGCTCCCATGACTAGTGGATCCTACTATGCCAAGAATTTAAACTAACTATTAAAGATAAAGGAGTCGAGAATGTGTAGTCAATTCACTTATCTCGGCTTGTTCCTAATCCATTTCTGCGGCTTACCCATAGGCGCATGCTTTCCGATGAGCAGCTTTTTTCTCTTGTTCATCGCTCTATGGTGGCGTGCAGTCAATTATCTCGTGACAGTCAAATTCCACTCCTAATGGACTTCACGCGCAATTTTGGTGACATTAAGTTATTATTTGATGACCCATCCGTTTAAATAACGTCTGCACTAAATCGACGAAGTGTGCACCCAATGACGATCAAATCGATTTCACCTTTTGCCATTCAGGTTTGTGTCCCATTTCTCCTCAAGGAAACAATAAAGGATAAAAATTCAGTCAGGCTTTTTGATCGCCCACGCTTTGAAAGACTGCTTTGAAATTTCAAAACTCTTTGTGCTTGGTGCCAAATAATTGTGAGGGTCACAAAGAAACACCACGCCTCATCCCATTTTAATCATCAGATCTCGAGATTGTTGGGTATAGACTTCATGGGGCCTTTCCTTCTTGTGTACCTTTATATTTTGTTGTCCGTTGACTATGTGTCAGTGGGTGGAGGCTTTATCAACAGAATAATGACCACAAGGTTGTTGAAATTATAAAAGAACACATTTTTTCTGTCCCCGCTGAGTGCCTGTAACTATTAAAAGATGGGCCTTCCATTTTTAGAATCGATCTTTTGAGAATTTGTCGAAAAGTATAAACACAAAGTTTCAATGCATCACCCATAACCAATGGTCAAGGTTTCTAATTAGCTAATAGGAGATCAACACATTTTGGAAAAACAAGACCTAACTCGCAAAGATTAGTCGCCTGACTTAACATGCTCTTCAATTTTTACCGCACGCTTTTAAAACTATTCTTGTATGTTCTCTGAGAATAGTATTAGTGTCTTAAAGTGCTATTTGATCCATTTTTAATAATAGGTTTTGGAGCAACATTTTGTGTACTAATTGTTATACTCAACCCAATCATACATGTTCGGGTCCCGCTTGCACTTCGATTGCATTCCGAGACTACTGTTGTTTTGCAGGAATCGGAAGCCAAAAGTGATCGTATTAATCCAATCATAACTAAAGTCGGTTGATTTCAACAATTTATGGTTTTCTATCAATTTCAAGAAGTCGAATGAAGAATATCAAAGCTAGAAGAATTGAATAGTGCAAGTAAATAGTAGCCAGGAAGCAATGGAACAAAGAGCGTGAACAATGCCAAAATTCGCTACGCATGATACTCGCTTATGATATAATCTTCGCTATCATAGCTTAGCATCGTAGCAAAATTTCACCTTCTATGTCAGATTTTGTTGATAGCCACTGCTATGATAGCGAAAATCACCGTGTGCTTAAATTTTCTCGCTTGTTTTTTTTTTATCCAAACGCATTTCAAGTTTGGTTTTTCATTTCTACCCTCACCGTAATTATTCTAGTTTGGTTATTTTGGTATTTAACACATTTGTAAGGCTATAAGCCATTGTAAAACATCAAGTGACCTAAGTTTTAGTTTTCTGGAATGAAATATACTGCTCTTGTTTTTTGCGCCATTTTCTCCTCTCTCTCCTTCTCTCTCACTTTGGTTGCCAAACACCTCCGCATGGACAACTCGAGGATGAGCGGCAAAACCATTCTCTCAGTATGTTGTCATACAGGATCCGAAGGCCGCCGGTGGTTCCTTTGTTTTTCACGCAAAGAAGTTTACATTTTGTCTCCAAAATTTCAACCCTGTAAGCTAGTTATAGTCTTCTTTGGCCAATACTGCTTTTTAGGTTCAGTGGTATTCTGTTTAGATACACTGATATCTATTAGTTGCCATTTACTTAGCTCACTGTGTAGGCTATACATTTTGATGCATCATTTTTATCAATACTGTAATTCTTAGGTCTGGATGCTTATTATTAGATCCACTGAGATTCATTAGTTGCCCTTACGAGTCATTGTAGGATGGGTCAAGGTGATAGATTTTCATCAGAGGGAGAACCATAAACTAAATAAATGCTTTCATCAGAATGTTCACATATTAGTTTTTAAAGCAAAATGAAGATCCCGTCGGTGAGATGATCATGTCATCCTCCCATGCGAGGAAATGAACCCGGGGACCTCTTAGTTGCCTTAGGACATAAAACCAGTAGCCCAATGCCTCAAGGAGTTCTTTTTCTTATTTTTCTTCATCTTATTTTTAGTTTGCAAACCACCATCCCCCTGTTTTTATCACCACCTTAAAATCCAAACCAAATTCACCATTTTTGATTTCACTTAAATCATTTGTACGAAGAAAACCCATCCTGTTCGACCCTAGGACCACTATACCTGTGAGGCTTAAGGGCAGTAGTGGAGGAACTTAGGGATAATGCTATTGATTCCGGATCACCCTACCGTGGCACAACAAATCAAATGGCTTGCCTGGATGAGCCTAAGTGCATTTGACGAAACAGGAAACACTTGTGATCCTCATCATGGCACGGTGAATTAATTTTATATTTCACTATTGGCTTTTGGGTTTCAAAAAAGTGTCAGCAGGATCGCTTCGTATTGTTTTGTGTTGCCCTATTTTTTGCCGCAGAACTAATCTGTTGATTAGAAACCTAGAAGGAAGGCTACTTAAAGTCAATCTCCCTTAAGAACTTGGATTGAACTTGAATTGAACCAAATGGAACACTTAGAGGGAGAGCAATACAGTCAGTACCCTATGGAGGGAAACTCTAGAGGATGTTGTTCATAGAAACCTTCCATGGTAGAATCGCAGAACCCCGGGAGAGAAACTAAACCCACCTGTGATCCAGCCGTGGACCAGATCATTTGATATGCGGCACCTCCTACACGGTGCCCCCACAAGATGTCAATCAGCCTCAACCACCACAACCAATCTCCCCAGTTGAGCAAGCAATTATAGACCTTACCAAACTGGTGGGTGATGCTATGGAAGAACAAAAGAAATTCAATGCCTGAGTGAAAATCCCAGAATGCGAGAACCCCGAAACAAAAACAGATTTCAAAGTGAAGGGTCATCAATTTGACAGCCCGCAATGTTCAATTCTGGGTCATTTCCAACAGCTTGATCAAGGTCAAGGGAAGAGAACCCAGAGGAAGAGTGCTTGATTGAAACAATTAGTATGTGCCTGTCCGCAGCCTTCAGAAGAATTGAAAGAATCACAGATCCCCCGAGAATCAGGATGCCCTACACCATGTGTGATATATGGGCTATGGAAAAATAGGAAATCCTTCCCTTATCGAGTGAGGAAAGTAATGGGAAGGGAAGCAGGGAAGAGTTCAATCCACCGTCAAACCCTAAACAGTACTACCATGTGGTATTTCGCCCCAAGACAACCAACCCCTGGAGCACCCACTAGAAAGGCCACATCAATTGCACTGCCTGTCCTACAAAAATTCAAGAAGCTAGTGGCCACTGTTCATGTAACACCCCGAAATATACCCTAGTCGTTTTCTCGGCTATACTTAGTGGTATTTCAGAAGATAATTTATCATCATGAGTTGGAAGATATAACGTGAAATAAGATAATCTCGAAATTACAAGATTTAAGGACAAAATTATAATTTGTCCAAAAGGGGCCTAAAAGACATGCAATCTGATTTAGTTTGAGGCCAAAATGAAATATAGGAAACTTGAATAAATGGCCAAGAGTTGAGGGCTTAAAAGCAATTAATGAAACTTAACCCAAAAATGGGTTTTTGGAGGGCCAAACAAGGCCTTAGGAAACATGGATTAAAAAGACCAAATTGGTCTCAAATTGGGAGAGGAAACGGTGGAGAAGAAAAGGAAGAGGAAGAGGAAGGAAGGAGATCAAGCAAGCCAAGATCAAGAGGTATGGAAAACTAACCTTGAGTATGCCTTCTATGAGATTTGATATGGATCATATGAATTTTGTATGGAATTTAGAAATGATTAAGAGTTCAAACCTAGGGTTTGTTAGGATTGTATCTAATCCAAAGATATATTGAAATTAAGGTTGGTAAAAACTCTAAACTAATAAGAAAGTAGTGAACTTCCCTTAGGTTGGATTCATGATTAAATGACAATCAACTGAGTTAAGGTTTAGAATAAACCCTAACAAATCCTTGGTTTATCTTGTGCATGGTTACAATCTGAAGATAATGTTTGGAAGAAAATTCATGAAAGCTGAAGAAAGATATGTAATTAAAGATGAAGTAGGAGAGCAGAGATCATAAGACATTCTCAAGTGGTCTCAAGTGTTTATAAAGTATAGAATTGATTCGGGGTATAAAAAATGGAGGAAAATGAGGGAAAAACACATTTTAGGGCATTTTCGTGACTTGTACTGGTATTACCTTTGAAAGAAATGTACACTTTGCTTGGTCATTTTGCTGGGAAGTGTGTACCTGCATGATAATTTTAGTGTACCGGGTACACTCCGCCGCTCTGTCTCTGCCAACTGTTTTTGTATTTTGGCCACACCTGTATTTCTTATCCGATTTGAGTGATTAAAGGGCCAATTGTTAGACTTCAAGGAAAAACCAATCCCAGAAATAGGTATCGTCAAATTCAGGCTCTAATGGTCCAAAAACTCACTAAAATAATATGTGCACTCCCATCCGTTTGAGGAGTATTCTGCTGATCTAATGTACTGAGCCTGTGTTCGAATTAAAATTCCAGCTAAATAGAACCCAGCAATCAAATTTAAAGGAGTACAAGATCCAAAGTCACATTGAGACAAAATCAATAAATATTTCAAACTCACTCGGTAAAATTGGTAAACCTAATTAGTTGGTAATATGAAATGCTCTAACTTGAGTTTGATGATCCGACATTGAATGATCACTCTACGTAAAATAGACTTACAGAGGGACTAGAAGGAAAATGATATGCACATAGGCATTATAATATACAAGTATATGAAATGCCATATGTAATAACATGAAAATTTAGAAATGCAAATGCATAGCTATACCAGAAAAAGAGCAAATCCATATGGAATATGAAAACACTGACACGTGATCATGAACTAAAACATAACTGGTCATGAACACATAATGTGGCTAAGAATGCCTATTATAAGATAGTGTTACCTGACCTCATATACTCCAAACCACCTAAGACCAGCTATTAAATGACAAAGATCACTGGGTCCCTAAGAGCACTTCTGCACTCGTTAGTGCTTCAGACTCGTCCCGACTAGTACTTCCCGGTACTCCTGATGCCCGCACCCCGACATTAGTTTCCGCACCCTGATTAGTGCTACGGCACCCTCGTCTGCTAAGGCGCTACCAAGACCCTCGGTCCCGATTAGTGCTACGACACTGGTCCCAAGGCGCTACGTCACTCCCTGCCTTGGATTAGTGCTACGGTACTTCTGTATTGTATAGTATCTTCGATAATTTATTGCGCCAGTTCACGCTTTATTATATCTGTCTGAGGTATTCACATTTATCCGATGGCCACCTAATAACAAGTAAGAGTAAACAAAGGTGTATTGTTCCGACCTGGTAGTACCTACGGTACTCCTGTATCCGAACAGTCTGTCCCTGACTCATTAACTCGTGAGTACCCACGGTACTCATGTATCTGAATAAGTCCCATGAAGCCTAGTACCTACGGCACTCTCGTATCCGAATGTCCCCGTCTGATCTTAAGTTATGTAGTACCTACTTCGGTACTCCCGTGATCCGAATGGGTCTCTGTCCTTCAGATCCGTTGGTGCTCAGAGTACCCCACGGGTACCCCGTATCTGAATAAGTCCCATAGTACTTCCATCGTATCTGCGTATCCAATAAACCACTGATGAAGGTAGACCACTGCACTCCGTGATCTCAACAAGTCCCTCTGCCTCCTCGATCTAGTTCTTTATATCACGTACCAGATCCGCACGCCAGTCTCCATCCGCCTCGATTGTCCCCGAGAAAACATCGGTACCTGCGATTGACGTTCCATCGGGGATTGACAGCTCCAGAAGATCTACTGATACTCTCAGATCTGCAATCAAGTTCGTAGGTACTCACTCCCAACAAATATGTCCAAGAGTACCCACTGCACCTCAGACGCAAATGGCATGTCCTGAATTCAGTGGTACTCCTGCCTCCCAGAACAAGCATATGTATCCTGCTCGATTCAGACCGTCACTTCGATCAATGTCCATACCGTATATGTATCCATAATTCAACTCGTAATCTTTGATGTGATATGCATTAAGGATTAGTTCTCGACTTATCGCACCTATGGGAAAATTTTCAGACAAGGATAAGATCCGACCACAAGATGTGCTCGTAAATACTAGTATAAGTTCCGTAGTACTTACCATTACTCCGTATAAGAATAAGTTCCGCAATACCGCACACGCCCGTGAATCTCTTCGTGATACCCACGCACCGAACTAGTAAGTCCAGATAAGAATAAATTGAACTCGCCAGAGTCCCGAATAAACATAAGTCCGTAAAAGTGTAAGTCCTGAATATATAAGTTCAGAATTCTACTGAGTCCTGACAAACATAGTTCTATAAAAAGAAGTAATTTTGTATAAGTTCATAATATAAGTGCATGAAATTTATATTATCTCGTTATTGTTTTATGCTAAAATGTATATGTATTAAGATTATATGTTCTACTGCTTAAAGCTACACTGCTTTTAACCCGTAGGTACAAAGACATTCAATACTCAGATATCACGCCATAACACAACGAAGTATCACTACATGTAGGTTCCGCGGTTCGGACGAACAAAAGTTCGCTTTGTATATGTAAATGGACCCGCTATATGTGTCTAGATTTTGATGGACACCACCCTGGTGGTCGCCTTTGATTTATATATGGCTTGATTTTGTTATAAGACAAGGGGGCCATACCCACAAAGCCACATTAAAAAAAACAGTAAAGAGTCCAAAGATATGGTCTCGTCCCTAACCGAAGGAGTTAGCTCTGATGCCACACCAAAGAAGATGGCACCGCTTCTCACCATAAGACAGTGGATGGTTCAAAGTCGCCTCACTGGGAGCAACCGAACCCTGGTGATTTCTAAGCTCCGCTTTCAGCCTAAAGAGCCTCCAGCAAAGGCCTAAGGAAGGGCCTGGGGGAGCACAACTTCCCCCACTTTTGTTTTAATTTTTCTGTTTTATTTTATTTTATCGAGATATGTATTTAGATTTATATAATTTTTCTTTTAGATTTTCACTACTCCTTAAGTTAATCTTGTTCTAGCATGTTTTTCATAATTTTTCTCGCAATTTTTAATTTTTTCTCACTTTTGTTGAGGAATTGGGAGCAGAATGAAGATCAACAAGGTGATAGAATGGAAACTCACATAGAGAATTGCAATGATACGAAAATTTCTAAAGGATAGCGAAAATGAATTTTGCTATGATAATAAATTGCCATGATAGCTTAAAATGTGTACAGTCCTAGCTAAAGACAAAATAATAAACAGTAGGTAAGGTAAAAAAAAAAAAGAAAAAGAAAAAACGTTTGTTTTTATTTTATTTTTATTTCTATAAAAATTTTTTTAAAAAAAAAATTTATTTTTATTTTTAATTTTATATTTAAAAAAAGTTTGTCTAAAAGAACAACTTTAAAAAATGTTTTCATTATTATTATTATTATTATTATTTTTATTTATTAATTATTTTATTTTTTGTTTTTCAAAAAAAAAATAAAAAATTAAGATATAAATAAAATTTCAAGAACTCCATTAAATTTTCTGCCAGAGCAACTTTCTTATATCTCCCACCGCTTAGCTTCCGATTTTGTTTCCTGGCCATAACTTTTCAACCAACTCGCTTTAGGCGTTTTGCAATTGTCAGCTATTAGAGAGTGTAGAATCTAAATATATCCGTAAAGAACATTTTGAAATTATTATGAAGGTGTAATTTTAAAAAATGCTCTAACCGGTCACTTCTTTTTCCTCTTTCTTCTCCCAACTTGTCTGTTTGGTAGCTCAAACGAGTGAAGGTGTCAATGAAATCGTGAAGCTTCCTATCCAAAAACGATCACATGTCAAGGAGGTAACACTTCCTTCCCTTAAATTTCCAATCCAAGCCCTATTTCTACCCAGATGTTCAGTCAGAGAGTTAGCTAAGCAAGTGGTTTATGTATTTATGTTTTTGTTAATATTTTAAGCAAGCCCATTTTGTGATGTTGCTCGCTTGTCGGTTTCCTTTCTATAAAGTCGTTATACTATACAATCCCATTTTTCAAAATTTGGACCCGTTTTTGCAACCAAATTTTGTAGGTTTTCGCTTCTAGCTCATAGTTTGAAACTTGAAACTTTGTCCAATTCTATTGATGCTAGATTGGTTCCATGCCTAATTGGAGGGATGATTATTGAACTCTTGTTGATTTCGACCTTTCTCTTCCACCTTTAGCTAACTACACACCGAGTACATTAGGTTTCAATGATATAAAAACTCGTTAAACCTCCTGCCTTGCACAACCTATCCTAGTGTTGTTGATCACTTTTAATGTGTTAAGGACCATGGATAGAAGGCCACGTATTTCCAAAAAGAATAAAAAGAAAAAAAAAAGAAAGAAAAAGAAAAGAAAAAGAAAAGAAAAATAATACAAATTGCAACGCTTTGCCTTGAAACCCAAGCACGGTCCGAGGGATATATGGCGAAAGCCTTTAAAGCCCGGTGCCCTAAACCTTCACTAGTTGGGAGTCACCGACTTAGTGTTCGCTACATGGGTGGATGGGTGGAGTTTAGCAAGTTGTAATGCGGCCGGAGTCTCAAATCATTCAAGTCCGGGGTGAAACCTCGAAGAGTTTGTGGTCAAAAGATCTCATACTGCAGCTCCTAAGCCTTAATTGGCTGGGAGTCATCGGTAGATCCCCGTTCCATGGACTTTGCAGGCTTCGATTCTCAAAGATCGCACCTACAAATACAAAAAAGAATCGTGGAATAGAGGTGGGCCTTGATCTATTTAGGTTATTATATGCTAGGTCATGTATAGAAGTAGGGTTGGGGGAAAGTGTAGTTTGGCAAAGGTTGCTGAGAGACTGATCAAAGCAAACAATAGATTTTCGTGAAGTTCTGTTGATTCACCAGATGGAGCCCTTAATACCTAATTGTATGGCATTCATCTCTTAAGAAGGTCAAGTAAGGCTTTGATGATTCTTGTGGCAATAGGTATTACTTACAACCTTTTTGAATACTACTATTATCATTTGAAAGCTCTTCTCCTTTTCTGTACTAATATGACTAGCAATGTGTCGTTTGTAAAGTGATTAGTACCAAAAGTGATATTTTGGATCCCTATTTTTAATAGGTTTTGAGCACATTTAAATAATTGTTAGTGACCAACCCAATTATTATGTTTGTCCTGATACTTTTTGACTCATTCCAGGCTATTTTTTGTAGTTTTTATGTGAATTGAAGCAACATTAGAACTAATCATAACCAGTTTCGCTGATCATCACTTTATATATTTCTATCATCTTCAAATGGAATGAAGAATATCAAAGCTTGTAAAGAATTAAGAAAAAGAATATGAAAGTCAGCAGCAATGGGAACAAAGAGTACATCAGCATAAAATTGCCATTTGATGATAATTTTCGCTTATGATACGCAAATTTGCCATGATAGCCGCCAAGATAATAAATTTCATGATAGCGACTTTCGCCATCGCAGCTTAAAAGTACCGTATAATGGTAATTTAATTTCGCTATGCCTGTATTTTTCGCTATGATAATGACTTCATAAGATAGTTAAAATCACTGCAGTTAAATTTTCTCGCTTTTGTTTTTTTTATCCAAACGACTTCTCGCTTTTTGGTTTTTCTCATTTCTACCCTCACCTGTAATTATTATAGTTTGCTATTTGGTATTTCATATGTTTATAAGGCTGTATAGCTTCACAAAAACACCATGGACTCAAGCTGCTTTTAGTTGAGGCCATACGGGCCCCGCTGCCTCATTTTCTCTCTTCTCCTCTTTCTCACTTTGCTGCCAAACACTCCTCCTCCATGATGACAACTTGGAGGATGAGCGGCTAAAACCATTTCTCCAGCAGAAGGTTGCCGGGCATGATCCGAAGGCCGCCATGGTTCCCGTTTACCGCAGAGATTCTACATTTTGGTTCCCAACCAACTCAGTTTATGTTCTTTATAGCCTTCGCAATAATACTAAGCAAGCTTTAGGTTCGCATTTTAGCTTTAGACATACTGATATCCATTAGTTTTACTTTCATTTAGCCACCGAGGTAGTTACGAGGTTATATTTCATTTTTGATGCATCCTTTGATCAATATGGTAATTCCAGGTTCAGTGGATGTATTATTAGATCCACCGAGATTCATTCGCCGCCCTTTACGAGTCATTGTGATGGGTCAAGGTGGAGGATTTTCACCGTAGAAACCATAAATGCTAAATAAATGCTCTATCAAAAGGAAAATTATTAGGGTTTAGTTTTTAAAGCTAAATGAAGATCCTGCTCTGAGAGATGATCTACGCCACTTCCCAATGCGAGAAAATGAACCTTGGACTCTCTTAGTTGCCTTAGGACCTAAAACCAAGAGCCCAATGGCTGAATTCTTTTTCTTATTTTTCTTCATTTTATTTTCAGTTTGCAAACCACCATCCCCCTGTTTTTATCTCCACCTTAAAATCCAAACCAAATTCACTATTTTTGATTTCACTTAAATCATTTGTACGAAGAAAACCCATCCCTGTGTTCGATCTCATCACTATACTGTGTAGCTTTGCTACTAGCAGAGAGGAGAAACTTAGGATACAAATTTGTTGATTTGGATCCCACCAGGGCACAAATCAAATGGTTTTATGGCAAGGCTTGCTACCTTCGGTAGAAATGGAGCACAGGCATATTTGGGTTATTAAAACTCTAATTTTGATTTCGCTCAGCAAAACAGCCGATCACTGCATAACTCAGAACATGAATTGGAGGCGTGAATCGTATGAGAGCCTTGATTTACAAAGAGAGGCTCAAGCCGCTCCATGATAAGACCATTGCTCAAGATTTTGAAGTAACTAAACGGTATCATTGCACATCTCTCGCTTGCACATGTTTCCAGTGAAAACTTTGTTCTGTGTGGACCGGGTTGTTTTGTCAAGTGGCTTACCCATATGCAAAGGAGATTGGAAGTGGAAAATGGAAATCCTTCAAAGTCAATGGCCAACGCGCAGTTTACTTTCGAGCACTTTGACCATCAAAGAGAGAGAGACCTGTATCCTACTGTGGATGCTCCTTCGCAGTAAATTCTAGATCCTACCTTGTTGTTGTATAGTTTTGTTTTCGTGATTTCTTTTAGTTTTCATTCATTATATTAAAAAAAAAGAGGGTCAAACCAATCGCCTCGCTTATTTAATACAACTTCCATTTCGTGGTGGGGGGAATTCCTGTGGTGCATTAGGTAATGCTTACTTTGTAAGGGGGGTGGCACTGTCAGGAACCAAATATGCGCATGTTACATGTTCAAGTATGGCAAAATTTTTCGACATGGCTCTTTTAGTGTTAAGCTTGACTGCATGTCCAGATTACATGACTTCTTATACGTGACTCCACATACTCTCAATGCATTTATTACTAATAACAAAAGGCACAAAATTTTTGTGTTCATTTGGACCTTATCGCCTGAATTCAGTCTTCAATCTTACACAAGCTTACAAACTTTATGTTTCAAACTCTTATTTTGCCTGCTATTGCCTCCTCATTATTTTAGTGATTCCATAAAAGTTAACTACATGCACTATATTCTTCGAGGAATAATCATGCATAACTGGAAATGATTTGAGGCCATTACTTCGTGTTACATTTTAAATTATTTTGACTACCCTTGCACCCCATTTTGAGCCTCACAGTTTCCACCAGTTCGAACCCTAGGAACCATGATCACAAAGAAATAGTGGAATCCTATGGTAAGCGTGAAGGTGCCGGTAAGAGGGAAGTACAATTACAGTTCAAATCAAAGGTAAGAAAGGAGCAGGAGAGAAATGAGCCAGTGAACCAAGATGGAGGGCATTCAAAAAGGGTATATCTATATCGATTAATTACTGCCCAAATTTACAAAAAATATAAAATAAAAAAATTATTGGACAAGTGGTACCGGCACCGGGACCACTTCAGACAAAAGTGGCAAGGACTATCTGCACCCAGACCGCACTCTACTGGTACCGATACCGCCCGGCGTACATGGCCAAATTAGGGCTTTTTTTGCCCATTTTTGCAACCCTTCCATATTCCTACCCCCCTTCATCATATAAGACAAACCCTAGACCATTTTTCCTCTCACACGAGCAAATCTGAGATCAAGCACCCCCGCCAGTGTTTCCATTTTTCTGATCCGGATCTTCCTCAATTGTCGTCCCGTTGTGGTAAGTGGCCTTCATTTCTTTGGGAGCATCCTTTTCTGTGGTATTTCATTGTTCCACATGGATCTTCGCTTTCGCTGGCCTGGGTCAAGATATTCCGGTGGCTTAGGCACATCCGGTTATGCATGGGGGATGGTGTTTCTATCCTGACTAATGCACACTCCATACTTATGGAAATGGGCTACTAGGATATCGTTTTGTATGTTTGGGCCTTATTTTCTATAGTTTCTATTCTTGCCATATCTACAAGATCAAGAACATTGGAAGTAATAAAGCTCTAGTCTTCATGACAAGGTATGAAAAACAAATGACACTTCGCAAACCAAAGAAGGGAAAGGTTCAAGAGATTCTTCATCCCAGAGCAAAGAGGCATCTGAGAGCAAGATGAGGAGATTGGCCATGTTTTCCGAGCCTTCCGATTCAGAATAGAAAAGTGGCTCAATCAATTGCAAAGCCGGGTTTTATCAGCAGCGGTGAAAGTGATACACTTTATTCACCCATCCATCGTATATTATTCTGTAGAGCAAAATTTGCAGCCTTTGAGCCTGAAGTGAAGTACATGTAGATTTTGACTGGACGCGGTCTTGAACTTTATACCACTGGAAAATCAGCGTAGATACTCCCGCTAGAGACCACCGTTATGGGAAAACATTTAAAGATCACCCCGATTCAATCGTCACTCATTGCAAGTATGTCCGCCCCGGCCATTAAGGACTCGAATCTTAACCCCTAGTGGCCATGATGAAGCTTAAAGTCATCTATTTTCAACATTTTTTTCACACTTTATATAAAAAGACTGACGGCGTGAACTGAATAAACTTCAACAAATTTCTCGCAATGCAGAAACCAAAAGAGCTAGAAATTGCAAAGAAGGAGCAAAATGTGGCCGAGCAGCTAATATACGTGATGAAGCAAAGGCAAGGAAACGACGATAAAGATGAAAAGAATTAGATGTCAAGAAGCTTTGACAAGAATCAAAATGCGATTCAGCATATCGTTGAAACCCAACAACAATCCTGAATCGGAAAATAAAACGAAATGAGTGAAAGAAACCAAGCGTTAAACAAACTGTGAATCAAGAAGAAAACACATCGCGACACTGATGCGCCAATAAGATCACACCGCATCAAGAAGTCGCGACATCGGGCCATAAGGAGAAAGTTGTCGGCTAAATAATTCGCGAAGAGGGCGTCGACAACACCCGGTTGTCGCGGATCACTACGGACTGAGGTCGCGATAATACCAGTCAAGCCAACAATTGTATCAACGGAAGTCGCGACAACAATCGTGCCTCGCGACATCGGCCGCAATGACCGGCTGGGTCGCGACGTAAGTAAGTCGCCGCGACGCGAGTTTAATGAGAAGAGGTCGCTGGCGCATTGCTTCGCCGCCGACACCAGCCACTTAAGACATGTCGCAACCACATGTGCTGCCCCCATGACAGAAGGACCGCTGACAAGAATGTATGTCAGACGAGGGCTCGATGTCGCGATGCGACGGGCCTACTAGGCCACTAATTCAAAGTCCAAAAGAAATTTATCAATTAGGGCCCAATCAGAACCTCATAAATACAAGTCGCTACCAAAGAGTCGCAATGGGCAATTTACGATCTGGCGGGTCAAGGCTCTATGATTTTATTTCTTTCTTTCTTTCTTTATTTTCTTTCATTTTTCGTTTTAGATTGTGATTAAGCTTGTATTTTCGTTTCAATTTGGATTCAACGTTAGTTATAAAGGATTTAGTCAATGTAGATTCATATATTTCTTCACCATCGTTCGTTATTTGAATTTATATGGTGCTCGTGATTTCAACACCCGCTGACATAGTTAGTTTACTTGATCAACAAGCCAATGTATGGTATATAATTCGCACGAAAACCCAAATTTTCCATTGAAATGACGTTATTTTCTGTAAAATTATCTTTCCCAAAGATTTAATCTATTTCATGGTTGAACTTTAGATATTAAATCGACTTGCTGTTTGATGAGCTTTCTCAGAATGATCCCAACGTCAGTCTCCTGTACCCATAACGAGATTGTTTCCAGCTCTGATTTCCAGGAGGCCCTCTGAGTGACACAGAGAAGGCATTCTTGAGAGTAAGGAACAATTTCGGGAAGGTATATGAACCTGATATTGCTGATCTAATGTGCTCTATATACTTAAATCAATACATCCTCTTCTCGCTTATAACCGAGAATGAGTTGAGTGAGTTATTAATTTAAGTATGCAGAGAGTTCACCTCAATTCGACAGTGAATTGAATCCCGTATAGCAAGGATCTAATCAAGGAAAGAGGTTACTCTAATTTTGAGGATGAAGAACCAAGATAAAGGTAAACCTCTGCAATGACTATGTGTTGAAGAGTTATTCAAATCCGTCAGGGGTATGAAGTATCGAGAAAGAAAAATACCCATGTATGCTACCAGATTTAAAAAGGTTCAATCCACCTGTCTTATAGAAAACAAAGATGCAGAGAATGTTGTGGGGTTTGGTGAGATCCAATCACACTATCTTATTCGACTAGTTTTTAAATCAGTAGTTCGTAAAGCAAAAGTTACAAGACAGTCGTAGGAATTGATTCTTCACAATATTGATTATTCAATGTTTTCTTTAGAGATAACTGCTCAATCTAAATTTGCTATTTTTCAATATTTCCAATATTCAATTCATTTATTATTCTTTCTTTACTTATTATTCAGGCTTTCAAAGCAAAATCCTAATATCGTATTATCGTTCAAATAGTATGCAGCTTAAGTAGTTGGGGTAATGATTGAAAATTCTTGAGATCTCTCGTGGGATCGATATCCGATTTCAAATCCAATTTAATACTTGTTCATCCGCACTTGCAAGATACTGATCGAAACCACAAAGAAAATGGTTTACTTTATGAAATATCTTTTAATCAACACTATAGCTAAAGAAACCCACCAAGTTTAATGGTTTATTTAACAGGACTAGATAATAATCCTCGGGTAATAAGTCATAAAGTTGAATAGGTGTTGTGATCCATATCAATTCATAGAAGTGGTCGGCTAAAAGTTTGCACAATCGTGATTAGACAATAAATCCTTGGTAATTGTTATGAACTTGAATCATCCCACACAAGTTTATCGCGCCATAGGGATTAGACAATAACTTCTTCGTGATAACGTCATAAATTTGTGTACATCATATGGTCCAACAATAAGTTTTATGGCGCGCTGCTTCTGGATCAAAAAATTTAATAGATCAATATTCGGTTTAAAGAAGGAAATGCTAATTTGGACATTTAAAAGAAAAAGAACAAAAAGGTTTTCAAAGCAAAGGGTTATTTTTAGCCACTAATTTTTAACAAAACCATATTGAAAATATTTGTCAGTCTACTAATCCTATTAATGTAAGTGTATTTGATTTTGCAGAATGATGTGAAACAATGACCGATCCGACCTGCCAGATACCGAACTAGAAAGAACACTAAGCTTGAGAAAGGCTAAAAGGTCGAACTCACTATGGCGTATGAAAGGCCGACTGTGACCAAGAGACAACAAATAATAATTTAAGGCCTCTAATCATCGATACAATGGAGGACTTTTGGGAGGACCAATTATTCAGACAATACTGCAATCGACAAATTTACAGCTTGATGCCAATAATTTTGAATCAAGCAAGACTGGACATAATGGTTCAAAGAATGATGGGCTTTCACTAATGTCCCATAGAAGACCCAAATGAGATCCGGGAAGGTTTCAATGGCAAACACGAAATTGAATTGGTGAGAATTGTGAGGTCATAAAATTGCATTTATTCCCATTTCTAAGAGATACAAAGAGTCATGAAGGTATGAATCTCGCCATATGGCTCGTTGATACTTGGGAGGAGCAGAAGCTCCACCGGTAGATTCTTTCAACCTTCACTCACTTCGAGAAGGAGGGAGATAATTGTGTTTTGTAAAGGCGGGAAGATTGCTCATTTAGCCTCGGGAAAGATTCAAAAGGTCACTAAGAGGTGTCCAATGCATGGAATAGGATCCAAGACCCGACATAGTGTATCATGCTCAATGATACATCTAAGGGTATTATCGATGCTTCGCGTCGTGGAGCATTCAAACGTAAAAGTGTCAAGAGTAGATCTGACTGAGACCTGCATGCAAGAGAGCCCACCAGCCTGGGTGTCAGACAAGTGAGGAAGAGGGAATCATGGAGCTACAAGATGACAGCCATGGAGGCTGCTAGACGCCATCATGAATAGAATGACAAGCAAGAGATAAGATGCACTAATCGCTCATGAATAGATAATAGAGAATCATTATGAGGAAGTACCCATCGAAGAACTGCTTATGATGCCGAGAGTATATACTTGGAGAGCTAAGAAGTTACCACTTCAACCCAACCAACCACAACACACTATCATTCAAAGACTGAGGAACCATGAAAATTTTCATACAGAGACACAAGGCCCAAGTGCGATTTAATCCTCAACAAGGATACTCAAGAACCACCCAGTTCCTACAAAGAAGAAAGAAGGAGGTGAAAAATAAACGATTACCATGACAGAGGAGAGCCCAACCATTTGAAGAGCAAATGCTGCAATTCATAGGGGACAACAAGAAGTCGTTAAACTCCAACAAAAGCCTGTCAACTGAAGCCCCACCTCAAATTTTTCTAAGACCACTACGCTCTCTAAGAACCTTGAACACAAATAGGGCAACTGGCTCTAAACCTGCAAAACTAGATGAAAGATGCCTTCCACTGATACCAGAAGAATCCAGAAGATCGTATGGTCAGGCGTACCGTAAGGGGGAGACTCGGGAGAAAAAGAAAAGATGAGCGAAACCATGAGAGGGAAGTGCCCGTAAATCAATAAACACCGAAGGAAAAAGAGAAGGAAACAGATGTTAGAAGAAGAAGGAAGAAGAAGACCCGTAACAATCAGCCACAAACCCCATTTCCACAAAGGTCATGAATCAAAGATAGTGAACGCTTTGCAAGGTTCTCTTTCGGTTTAGAGATCGCATGCCTTTCATTATGGTTACTCGTATGCCACTTATGCAAAATTTTAAAGACATAATGAGCAAAAAGAGGAAGATTGCCAAGAAGGAATCAGAATTTGACTGCAACTCATAAGATGATCAAGAGAGGCTTACTTAAAAGATGAAGATCCAGAGCCACACCTCTCACTGAGAGCTGAGTCTGCAAGTTTTCTGCAGATCGGTGTGCCAAGATAACATAATGCCATCATCGCCAAGAAGTTATTAGAGATTACTCCTAATTAATTGTCACTCCTCCAAATGGCAGAGAACCCCGCAAACCTGGAAAGCATCATAGAAGACGTATTGCAAGGTGGAAATTTATTTTCCAAATTACTTCATCTGACAGGAGAGATCATAAGTCCTTCACAGCCAAAGGCTATTCCTAGCAATCGAGCAAATAGACCTATATATATAAATTTCACACTTTATTGAGAAGAGATACTGATTTCAATTTAATCAGAAGTTTGAGGAGTTTAGACATAGAGAGGGAAGATGGGTCAGAAGATGTATATGCTGAACAAATTTGAATTTACTATGATTGTAATGACCAACTTTCAATCAATGAAAAAGAGATGAATTCAAGATCCTCGGTTTTGATTTTATTTTCGCATTTACCAATTTCATATTCACTGAAAGGTGATGAATCTTGAACAATGGGATAAAAAACAAAGACAAAACAAATACAGTGACTTCATCAAGAAACCAAGAAGAAGTATTGTTTTAAAGAGTTGCCAAGTCATTTAAAGTATGCTTATCCGGAGTCGCCAAAGAATTGCACTGCAATACTTCACAGACTTTATGATGCTGAGAACAAAGTTTTTATTGCACTTATTAAAGTATAAAGAGTCTACAAGGCTATCATTGAAGATTTGTATATGGTATTCATCCATCAATAAAAGGGCCACATGATATTCTTGTAAGATGTGACTAATCGTTGAACATCAAAGAGATTGAATCCAATATGAAGGAGGTAGTCGAAAGAGGGGTGGTGCTCAAATGGTTAAATGTCGGCGTATTCATGCAATTTCGACAACTTCGGTTAGTCCTTCGAAGAAAGGTGGATTTCATCTAATCCCAATGACGTAAAATGAATTGATTCCAACAAGAACAAAGGATGATAGAGAATATGCATTGATTTCATATAGTTTAGAACACAAGAATCAAGAAAGATCATTTTCCTCATCCTTTCATTGATCAGATGCTGTGATAGGCTACTGGTGCATCATCATCATTTTGTTTTCTTGATGGATATTCAAAGTATAACCGGGACGCAATCAAATCGAGATCAAGAAAAGACTACACTACATGTCCCATGGTACCTTTGCTTTGTGACGCCATCAATACAAATGCCTCAAGCATTTCCAGATGTATGATGTCGATTTTCCATTTTAAGTTGAGCAGTTATGGAAATTTTTATGGATGACTTTGTTGTACGGGTCCGGGCTTTGATTCAACAATCAGAAAACAAGTATCAAAGATGCGTAAGGACAAACAACTAGCATTGAATTGGGAAAAAATGCCATTTCATGCGACAAGAATGTATTGTTCTTGGTCATAAATTTCTCTCACAGTGGTTGAAGTGGATCTCAATCCAAGATATCATTATCAAAACCAGTACCTCCACAAATAAGTAAAAAGGTATATATGAGTTTTCAAGAGCGGATTTTATGTGAGATCCATCAAAGATTTCAAGGAGAAGTAGACCAATTTTTATGTGTGATTACTGAGAAGAATACAAGTTAATTTTGATGATCAGGTCGCTTTCGTTGAAACAAGATCGCATTGGTTCACACCTATCATGGTCGCACTGCATCGGATCAGATCTGTAAGCAATGTGTGATGCCAGACTTTGCAAATGGGGGGCTACCGGGCAAAGAAAGGAGAAAATATTCAGAGTCATATAATATGCTAGCAATCCCAATGAAGCACAAGAAACTATTCACAATCGAAAAGGAGATGCTAGCCATAGTGTCAGCTTTGCGAAATTCAGCCATACATTCTGGGATCCCATGTTATCGCTCACAATGCACTACAAAGAATCAAATATATTTATGGTCAAAAAAAGAAGCCAAGCCAAGACCGACAAGGTGGGAAGCCAATACTACAAGAGTTTGATCTGGAAATTAGAGATAAAAAGGATGATTGAACAGATATCATCACTAACTGTAAGGAAAGAAAACCATGTACAGGAGGAGATAAGGATCAAGAGAGAACCTCCATACAACTATTTCAATTGTCATTCCAAATGCCATGGTAGCGTCGATATTGTGAATTACTTAGTTTGTGGGAGTAGTTCCTTCCGACCACCACCCAACGTAAAAGAAAAAGCTCTGTGACCGACAAAAGCAGGGTTATATCCGACGACCCACTACGTTAAGAGGGGTGGCCATACGATTACAAGAAGATGTTTAGGTGAATAAGCGTAATTATGAATGAATGCCGCATCACCACACATAGCATTTTTCAGAGAAAGAATGCAAGAGGTTCTAATCAGATTTACTGGCTAACTGCTGTGGATCGCATCAATGGGTCAAATTATGTGATAGATGCTGAAAAGATTGGAAATATCGTAAATGAAATTTCCTACGAGTATTGTGGTGCAAATTTTTTGATGTATGGGGATAGATTTTATGAGACCCTTTCCACGTCATTTGAAACTGTATATATCAAATATGGAATATGTTTCTAAATGGTAGCTCACAGCTTATTCAAGAAATGATGTTAATGTTTTGTGAGTTTCCTCAGAAAAGAACATATTGAAGGTGATTTGGAACACCCAGACTATCATCGTTGATGGGGCTTTCACTTGCAAACAAATTCTCGCAAAGCTCATGAGCAAATATGGATCAAACATATAATGGCTCGCTTATCATCCCCGCACTAAATGCGCGTAAATTTCCAATGTGAGATTAAAAGGATCCCGACATCAGAAGGTGAAGGATTGAATTTCCAACGATGATAAATTGGGGCCTGACAGGATCTGATCAAAATCTACTGATGTCCCATATAGGATTGGTATTCGCGTTTGATGTCACCCCTTGAATTAGAATACAAGGCTGGCCTCATCAGAAGTCACTTACTTCAAATGGCAAGAGAAGAGATTGTTTAACCGAATGAATTAAGAACTGAGAAATAGTTTATACATGCTAAGATCAGCAAAGACAAGACAAAGAAATGGCATGATCAAAGGATTCTTAGGAAAGAGTTCAAAGAAGGGGATCGAGTGCTGTTATTTAACTCCAGATTAAGACTGTTCTTAGGAAAGTTGAAATCAAGGTGAGGACCATATACATGATAAAGCCATAATTACACAAATAAAGAATACAGCATCGACTGGGAAGAATTTAGAAGTCACGGACAAAGATCGGGCACAACAAACAGAAGAACGAAAAGAAGAGTTACACCGGTTCAATGAGAGAGAAAGAACAAGTCCAAATTAAGGACTCAAATCGAGCAAAATTACTGAGGCAAACCCATAAGATTTTAATTTCTCGTTTTTTAGATTTTAAATTTTTTTTTTTTTAGAATTCACTTGATTTGCTTTCTTTAGTTTTATAGTGATTAGTTAGTAATATGGAAGTTAATTTCGTTAATTAAACCTTCTGTAAATGTTGCGTAATTATAAAAATGCAAAGGAAGGAGAGCGAGACAACTCCGTGACAACTCCAAAATAACTATATAAGAGCTTTTGAGTACAGACATCTTTCCCAAATAACTCCAGAAAGCAATAGAACATATGTTTGAACTACGTAGAATTTGATTTATTTACACCAGAATTTCCAGAGAATTAATAAAGAATGAAAAGCTCTATTCATTCACTGTGCAGCAGACAGTCACACAAAACTTTCACGCTGATATAAACCGATGTCTAAATGTGTTGATGCCTACTTAGTAAAAATCAAGGAAGAAAATTAGGGTCGAATGTCTGACAAAACACTTATGTCGTGACAAGAGCAATTCTTTCAAAGATTTATGTGGTCGCGACATCTTAAAACAGAAACACATTAAGCTCAGAGGATTACTTGTCCTCCGTGTTATCGTCAGACAAACAAGAGTTATTCACTGGGTCAGAGGGAATTTGTTAGCTGGTGTTTCCACTCACCCTAAACAATGATGACACACTTTCAACCTTATATTAAGCTTCATGTTTGGTTCTAAGAGACAAATACTCTCACAATGATTGAATTGCAAATCGTTGAGAATATCCTTTCATTATCATCTCCTCCCGGAAGAATACAACTTTTCATCTTCAGATTCTCTCCGATTTTCAAATTCAAAACCCAGACTTAACTTCTTCATACAAACCTCAAATTCTTAATACAACCCGTCAACCCTTATCCCGAATCTGAATGAAATCATGGAGGAGCATGCTCAACCAGAGGAGGAGGTTCATCCTCAAACCTACTAAGAGATTCATCTGGAGCACAGGAGAACATGCCTCTCGAACAACCTAAGTTCAACAATGGTGAAGGCAAAGGTAAGAAAAAGAGAAAGGAGAGGTAACAAGAATCCGCAGAAGAGGAAAGAGTCTATTTCAGATGAGCTTATTCCATCCTGAAAAAGCACTATGGTGCAAGGGATTTGTAGGGGAAAGGGCATCTCATCACTTCATCTCCCACTGCAACCTGATAAGATAACGAGGATTGCAAAATTTTGCAAACATTATAAAAACTGGTACGCAGAATTGTAGTGAATCTCTATTCAATCTTGTTGGAAGAAAGGATAACCTTTGTTTTATAGATAATCGTTCCATACTATCATAAACATAAATGCACATATGGCATGAAGGCCAAAAGCATGGATCAAATACAAAAAGGTTAGCGCATTGCACCTAACAGAGAAGATTCTATCGACTCATGAAAGGTGAAATAAACAGTCACACAAAAGAAGACTATTACAGAGATCCACAGAGGGCTTGGTTGGTGTGGTTTTATTTCTGGCTTCAGCTTTGATTCCCACTACATGTGTACATGAGATAAATGTTTCTCCCTCTATGCTATACCTAAGTGATAAGGTAAATGTCAAATATAATCAGAATCCAATAATGAAGCACCATGAAGGAAATAAGAGCTGATTCCACACACACACAACAAACCATAATCTGGTTATGTTTAGTTGCCAGTGAAAGGAAATTGGGCGTATATTAATGCCCTGGTCAAGCCAATTATCGACGAACTGTGTAAGCAAAGTGGCCAAGAAAACCAAAAAAGAAGTGGAGTAACGGTAGGCTGTAACTGTGGATGAAGAGGAGAAATGCCAAAAAGAGAGACAAAATGATTATCAGCAAGAAAATAAACTCAGACACAAATTAAGGTAATACCTCAAAGCCTACAGAGGTAAGATGGAAGACGTCTGAGTCCCATAGATTTCATCATACCTGGAAGCCGTTTCCACCCAACAGAGACAGATTTTGTAGAACCAGAAGTTCCGTGGTTTCGCAGTCATCGAGATAATGGAGATGCTAATTGCTATACGTAAGAATATAGAAGAAAGCAGGAGAAACGGAGAATCTAGCGCACTTCAGAGGAAACATATGAGACAAGACTAAAAAGTTAAGAGATCAAGAAAGGAGGAGAACCACAGAGAAGTAGAAGAAATGTTTGTTGCACTGATGAGAAAGAAAAGAAATGGGAAGAAGAAATGTCAAAAAGGGAGGAGCAGCTTAAAAAGATTCTGGAGCATAAAGAAGAAAAATTCAGAAAAGAATGGAAGCAGAGATCGAGATCTACCCAAGAAGTTGAAAACTCATCAAGGAAGATATCTTACACCACCAGCTTGATCGAGACTCTCAACTCCCCGAAACTGATTAAAGAAAGGATGCAACAAGAAGCAAGGACAAAGGAGCATATCAAAGGGTTTAAGTTCCTTTATATGTCATTGATAAAGGACTTCGAGAAGAAGATGATGGATAGAGATAAAGTGCTAGATGACAATGATGCCTATAGAAGAAAATTTTGCCTGGAAACTGACTTGATCAACAACAATCTAGCCAAAATTTTGAAGTCATGACTTGACTGGATAACAACATAACAAAACTGAAATGAGACAAGATGAATTGAAATGACAAGGTGATCACAAATGAACTGGTCCGGAAGCAGCAGACAAAGTGAGAGAATGCCAAGAGAAAGAAGAGAAAGGAAATGAAATTTGCACTTTAACTTTCACTTTTACTACCCCTGATATGGATCCCCCTGTATACATCTACCTCTAAAATGTAAAAGAAAAATGTGATCTTTCCATCGATTCATGTAACCTCCCATTCCCATCCTCCTTTTGTTCTCAACAAGCCACATTCTTATGAATAAAACCGTAAATTTGCTGTGATGTGTTTAACTGAACTGTGTTTATTTTCTCACAATTGTTAGAAGAATAAATGTGAATTTAGCTCAAGAATAAAAATACCGACATATCATAATATTGTCACCATATATCACGATAGAAAGGATGAAGTAAAAGACAAAGTAAAAAATAAAGGTTAAATGTGACAAAGTAATTAATTGTTGATAAATTGCATTAGTTTGAATTTTACGATAAGTCCAGGATAGTTGAATATAATCGAATGAACAAACAATTTTTTTTGAGTTCGTGGGTATTAATAATGAGTCAAGAAACTCAGTTGAACATAATCACTAAATTTCATTCAACTATATATTTAAAATCCTCGTGGTTAGTCACAAGATCCATTCAAATCTAGAACTTGTTATCATCAAAGAACCAGTGATACAACCAATGTTATTGCAAGCCATCCTTGGAAAGTTTGAGCCATCAAATATCCTTATTCATATATGTCAGATGCATGTTATACTTTAGTTCCAAGAAACTAATAAACAAGCCTTATTTTCAAAATAAGCCAATAAAGACCCCAACCCATCCTAAGGAATCAATCTTCCAAATAACTCCGATTACCAAAGAACCTGGAAAAGAGAGGAAGAAATAAAGTTCAGAGTTTAAATTTTCAGAACTCCAAGAAAAAATAAGTATGGAAAGAAGAGAAAAAGATCTACATCAGAAAATACAGAGGAAAAGAAAGCTTAAAGGAATAGGTTTATCTTTGTAACAACTTCTTCGAATAATTAAGTTCTAGGGGTGTTTCAACACCAGCATCAGACATCTATGGAGTTATTGTCCCAAAGTTTGCTGTATGAAAAGCTAAAGCTCTAAGAAGACAAACATTTGTGCTCATTTCTGGAATGGCGAGAAAAAGAAAAATTCCCCAATTTTGAATTATGAATGAGAAATGGGAAACATACAAGCTCGAATAGAGGAAAATTACTGTGGTATCCCAACATGAAGCTCAGGAGTTTATTCAAGAAACTACAAGGAGAAAAAGGAAGAGTGTGAGTGTGAAAGGAGTATTGGTAATCTTAACTCAAAATCCCATCCATCCTACCCCCTTACCCAAGCCTAACATTACAAGCCCTAAAAACCCGATTGATCCCGAAGTAACACCTACACAGCTAAGATCAATATGAACAACAAGCTTATGGAATTTGGAAATCGTGAAAAGATCAAAACCGGTGGAATACTTAAGGGTTAACTGATCACATGATGAGAAAGAAAAAATAACTTACATTTCAGCAGGTGATCACTAAACTATACTCATGAGAATCAAATTCAACAACTTCAAGTATGTAACACCTCGATTATAGAAACTAACCTTGATCCGAACTTAAAGTCGAATACGTAAAAGAGTACTTAGTCTTTTCAATTAAATTGGCAAAATTGCGTAGAACAGAAAATGTCCTTTTTGTTTGAGGACAACAAATCTTTTCTTGCTTGGGGACAAGCAAATGGTTAGGGGAGTATGATGAGCTTAAAAGTCATCTATTTTCGGCCCATTTTTCTGACACTTTATATGCACCATTTATATGTAGGAACTTGAATAACTTTCACTGGGCTTCAGGCAAATAAGAAATCCAAAAGAAAGCAGAAATCTGCAAGAAATGAGCACGTGGCCGAGCAGAGCTAATATAATGGGATGAAGCAGGTGGCACAAGAACGTACGATAAAGATGAAAGGACCAAGATGTCATAAGCTTTTGATGCAACTAAAATGCGTATTCAGGTTACATCAGTGAAACTCCAGTCGCAAATGAAGCTTAATTGAAAACAAAATGAGCTGGGAGTGAAAGAAACTCAAGGTTAAACAACCAGGAATTGAAGAAGAAGAAAACACAATATCGCGACATCTGGATGCAATCGCGACATCAACACCGCATTGCAAAGGCCACATATCTTGTTATATGAGAAAGTCGGTCGCGACAACAATTCCACAAAAGATAAGGTCGCGACAACATATCATAATATGAGCCAGTTGAGGTGATTGATTAGATGAAAGGATGAAGCAAAAGTACAGTGCAAAATAAGAGCCAAATGACAGGCAATTTAATTGAAACATAAATTGCGATTTAGTTTGAATTTTGCTGATAAGTCCAGGATAAGGAAGGTTATACAATTGAAGGAACAAAACAATTTTTTGAGTTTGTGGTATTAACAGTGAGTCAAGAAACCTGTTGAACATATCATCACTTGAATTCTCATCAACTGATATGAGTCAAGAAAATCCTCAGGTTAGTCACAAGATCCACTAAATTTAGAACTTGTTAGATTATTGATCAAGGCGAAACTGTGTGATACAACCAACAAGAAATGATGCAAGCCATCCTTGGAAAAAGTTCGAGCCACTAGTCCCTATTCATGTTTGATAATGTAATTTAGTTCCAATTGAAAGCCAAACAAGCTCCATTTCAAAATAAGCCAATAAAGACCCCAACCCATCCTAAGGAATCAATCTTCCAAATAACCTGTGGATTACCAAAGAACCTCAAAAGAGAGGAAGAAACAAAGTTTGGGGGAGCTTAAAGTTTTCTTTCTGTGAACCTAAGAAAAAAATACAAAAGGAAAGAAGAGAAAGATCTACACGAAAATACAGAGGAAAAGAAAGCTAAAGGAATAGGTTTTAGTCTTCAGGGCCTAACTCTCTTGAACAATTGTCTTAGTGTTTCAAACACCTAGTACCCAATGTATCTGGTATGGGAGTTACTAACCAAAAGTTTGCTAAGAGTGTTAGAAAGCCTAAGAAGACAAAACATTGCACTATTTCTAATGGCGATAGAAAGAAAAATTCCCAATTGAATCTATGAATGAGAAATGGGAACATACAAGCCTCAGTCAGAGGAAAATCATCAGGTATCCCAAACATGAAGTCTTGGGGGAGTTTATTCAAGAAACCAAGGAGAAAAAGGGCAAGATGTGAGGAAAAGGAAAAGGAGATTGGTAATCTTAACCTTAAATCCCATCCATCCACACCCCTTACCCAAGCCTAACATAAGCCCTAAAAACTCGATTGATCCTCGAAGGTTGTAATTACCTACATTGGCAAAGATCACAGAACAAATGTTTATGGAATTTGGAAAACTTCAACAGAAAAAGATCAAAACTGAAACATCTCTGCGGTTAACTGACTATTAAGGAGATGAGGAAAGAAAATAACTTATATTTCAATATAGGATCACTTAACTATACCGCTTAAATCAAATTCAACAATTCTCGTTCCGATTGAGTAGAACTAACCTCGACCGAACTTAAAGTCATCATTTAAAAGAGCAATTTCTAGTTTTCTACACTTAATGGTTGTAATTGCAAAATAGAACAGAAAACCTTTTGTTTGGAGGACAAACAAATCTTTCTTTCTTGCTTTCAGACAAGCAAAAATTTTAAGTTTGGGGAGTATGATGAGCTTAAAGTCATCTATTTTCACCATTTTTGATTAATTTTTTATATAAAAAGACTGACTATATGTAGAATCGAATAAACTTCACCAAATTTCAGGCAACAAGAACCAAAAGAAGTAAAAGAGAAAATGAGCAGAATGTGGCCGAGCAGAACTAATATAATGGGATGAAGTAGGTATGCCAAGAACGACTTATGCATGAAAGGGACCGGGGATGTCATGCGTAAGCTTTGACAGCAATCAAAATGCGTATTCAGGTTACATCAGTGAAACTCCAGTCGCAAATGAAGCTTAATTGAAAACAAAATGAGCTGGGAGTGAAAGAAACTCAAGGTTAAACAACCAGGAATTGAAGAAGAAGAAAACACAATATCGCCGATATCCGATGCAATCGCGACATC